>QLOY01001489.1:0-11124 GCA_003313965.1 Megacollybia marginata
TACAGTGTACTACAGTGAACTACAGTGAACGTAGGTCGATGTAGTTCAGTGAGCTCCAGTGTACTCCAGTGGTCGCCAGTGAACTCCAGCGAACTCCAGCAGGAGATTGGAGTGACGGTTGAGAACCCCAATGTCACAGTTGCTGCCATCGAAGCCGGTGCGAGGTATGCCGGTTCCGCGTCCTGATTATTACTGAATACGATCGATACGATCGATAGGAACTCAACGCTAACTAGTAGCAGAGCGGGCAGCGAATCGAATCGGTCCCCTTGTTGACGCTTCGAGTGATATATCTGGATGGTTAAGAGTCAATTCATTGGTTCTTGGGGGTCCTGATCCATCTACTGGACCGACATCTTCCCATGTGGAGCTCCTTACTCTCGTAAGTCATCCCTCTTTCTGAGAACAGATTCCTAGCTGGCTGTCAAACAACCCCTGACACTGGATCCTTCTTTTAGTCGCAGCTTCATTCATTTCACAATCACCTTTTCAGGGATTCATCCAGGATCCATTCGGTCAACTCGTAAACACGACAACTCGATCTGATTTTGAAGCATATGTAAACAATAGCTTTTGGCATCCTCACTGTACGACCAAGATGGGGAACGATTCAGATCTGAGTGCGGTGGTTGATAGTCAGTTGAATCTGATTATTAAGTATTGATGGGACAAGACTCAATGCGTTAGAACTTGAAAGCTGTTATTAGTCAATAATGAACAGAGAGGCTGGTTGCGAGTACAGTGGAAGAATTTGCGGTGACTGTGATGAGATAGGGTTAGTGGCATTTGAGATGTTTTTTTTTTTTGAGGTTTGTGGAATGGTAGATAGAGTTAGCGGAATTAAGGATGTTTTTTTTTAGCATGATGGGCATGGAATCTCTTGCATCCATTCCCTAGTAACTTGAATGCGCCTAAAATCCAAAGCTGAAGACTCCGAGTCAAAGTAGTATGGATTCAAGATAGTTCAGATTTGACAAAAAATGATCATTTGAGTTGAAGGATCTGAGTGACTCCCAGAGGTTCGCTAGCATGTGTCTACTGCTCCCAAAACTCGTCTGGCAATTCTCGTTCCTTTGTCTCAATCCTCTTTTTGACCATCTCCTTATACACCATGAGCAGGACATGCATGTAGAAGTCAAATGAGACATCAGACATTTGACTCAACTGCGATTTAAACCCATCTAACCAAGAATTGAGTTGTTCCGCAGTTTCCGTGTTGAATGCTCGTGCTGAATGCTTGACCCCACTGCTATCTTCCACAGTCAAGACTAGGTCAGGTTGCGAGCCATTCAGAGGGGACGGGTTACACCACAGTCGGCATAGAACATCTGTCCAATGTCATTGGGAGGACAGTGATGTACAGTGGCGATTGCTGGAGATCGACGGAGATCGTCGTAGTTCATCGGAAGTCGGATGACTCGGATCAGTGGTGTACAATGGACTCCAATGGAGTACGGTGGACTACAGGGGGGGGCCTCAACACTCTAAATTTTTCGGTCCAGCTTCTGAGGGCCACTGAAATTCACTGAACGCCAGTGAAGTGCGGCGAGTCGGGTAGCATGTCATAATCATGCGTTATTAGTCCGGTGACCTACCATATAGGTCAGTGACTGTTCATTTCTTGATAGATCCATTGATGAGTATTGATTTATTGAGAATACTCATCAATGGATCTATCAAGAAATGAAAAAGTGTGAAACCAGATGCCTAGGTCATGATCAACCTGAGTGGTAGATCTGAAAAAGCAGAATTAACTGAGTGGTTAACCTGGGCATCTGGTTTCACACTTTTTCACTTCTTTATAGATCCATTGATAAATATTTTCAGTAAATCTATGCATATAGTGGACCTCAAATCTGGAATAATGAATCTATCAAAGTCATGGATGGTTTGGCAGAGGTCTATAAAGTTAGAACACCATACAAGTATATAAGGTTCACCTGGATATAAAACTAGTTTGTACACATATATTCAATCAGCTATAGACCAGTCTATAGACTAACACTATATTGACCTGTATTCACACTATTGACCAGTATTCAATATCAATTGACCAGCATTAACCAAAATTCAATATATATTGACCAGTACTGAATTCTATAGTCTATTGAATACAAGTCTATAATAGGCTGGATACTGGATACTGGCCTATAGCTATTGAGTATAAGCCTATAGAAAGTGAATGCATGCTCATAAGGGTGTATACATGCTAAGTATGGGTCTATTTTTAGTTTCATCGCTGGCTTTTCGTGAATAAAATGCAAATTGTGCAATAACAAGAGCATGTCTAGCAAAATGAATAGTACCATCAGAACCACATTGAAATTCTGTACCTATCCATATAAGGAAGTCAAAAGTTCCCACGGTCAAGGCTTGCCTAATGAGGTCATGTATCATGTCCCACATACAGCAAAATGAATTCTATCAGAATCATATTGAAATTCTGTACCTATCCATATAAGGAAGTCAAAAGTTCCCATGGTCAAGGCTTGCCTAATGAATCATGCCCCTACATACAGCAAAATGAATGGTTTTATCAGAATCATATTGAAATTCTACACCTATCTATATAAGGAAGTCAAAAGTTCCCACAGTCAAGGCTTGCCTAATAAGGTCATGTATCATGCCTCACATACAGCAAAATGAGTGGTTCTATCAGAATCGTATTGAAATTCTGTACCTATCCATATAAGGAAGCCAAAAGTTCCCACAGTCAAGGCTTGCCTAATAAGGTCATGTTCCATGGTCTATCATCTCATACATTGATGTTTTTTATTTTCCTTTTTTTCCGCATTTTTTCAACATTTTTTGATGATTTTTACATTCTCTAGTTAAAAATAGGTCTGCCATGGTGCCGTGGTCTGCTGTGGTCTGCTGTGGTCTGCTGTGGTCTGCCATAGCCTGCCAGAGCCCAATTGTGGCTGTACTACAACGCCTGCCAAACTTTTCATCCCTTAATCCAAAAGAGGTACTATAAGTTATCTATAATTTATGCATAGATACTACAGTATCAGGTGTTGATGAGTTCATAAAGGCTAATTGATTACACCTACAACACCCACAACTTATCTACGAAATCAACTCAATCGACAGGCTAACCACAAGGACCAACATGGTAATCAATAAAGCAGGCGGTGACGTCCTGAAATGCCTGGAGGCGCTGGATCAAAAAGTCGAGCACATGCAGCAGGAACAGATCACTCAATTCAACGCAGTCGACCGCCGATTCACCATGCTAGAAGAAGGAGTGTCCCATCTCCTCACCTCTGTGAAGAACCTATCAGTAGAGATGGCGGGTACTAGACAAGCACTTTTTGCGCAACACTCATGTGTCAAACTATCAAATCGCACAGACCTGCTTAGACGCCGTCTGGACCGCGTCACGACAGAAATAGCAATTGCTGATGATGAAGAGAGAATAGCGCTGAAGGAAGAGGCAAAGAAGTTGATGCAAGATATAGACAAAATCGAGAAGGAGGTAGAGGAACAGGACGACCTCTTTACTTCCAGCCTTGGCCTCCCTGCTATAAACCCCCCAGCAATCACTTCTAATCTGATCCAAAATACGCCTACTTGTCCTACCACCCCCACGACACCCATACCAATCCCTAATATGCCAATCTCTGATATACCGAGTCAAGAAATGCCTGTAACACCTGTCCAGTCGGAGAAGCACAGGGTAAGACCGAACCCTTCACAACCTGACATGGCAGCACAGGGATCACCGCAAACACCGAGTCTAGCATTGCGGAATCCCTTGGCATCAAACATAAAATGGTTACCTGTGAAAGGCAGCTTTAAAAAGGTGGCGCGGAATAGGACTGAGGAAAAGCTAGAGACTACGACTCAGCACGAAATGATTTTGGAAGAGGAGAATGATGGAGAAGGTAGTCAGATCAAGCGACAGAAGCGGACCAAGAGTGAGGTAATGGACACTGATGTGAACTTCCTACAGCACCAATCTAAGCAGGCGCTGAAGGGAAGGAAACTGATGAATGACTATAGCTACTCTGTACGTCTCTCTGGGCTTACCTGGTCTCTCCCTGGATCTGATACTGTGCTCCTGACAGGAATCTGGCTAAAGAACTTGGCTCAGTTGCGATACAGTCCCATTACCCAACCTGTTACTAAAGATAGAAATCTGTCCGAATTCTTCTTATGTGCTTCAGTAAATCTTGAACATAAAAAGCCCGAATTTATCCCTAGACATGCTCTTTCTTATACAAACCTTCATCTCGGGACTCCTTCTTTGCTACTAGTAATACTCTGCTTGCTGATACTATACCCGATTACTTGCTTAGGTGCGGCCCCAACTATGGGACTTACTCTGTTTGCGTTGAATGCGAACAGAATGAATAACGTCCTAAAGGTCCAACATATAAACATGGCAATCAGAACACGAAACCCATCAGCCTTTGTAATCTCGGAACTAAAGTCAAAGGTACCTGTTACAGGAAAACTCCCAGGGGACTGTTACAACATGTTCGAGGAAAAATCCGAACCTACTGATGGAACTTGGAAATGGGGCATGATAGTTGGAATCCGTAAAGATCTACAAATAGTCCAAAGATTACAAGTCTCGGACCGAGTACTAAGGGGAAGAATCTTGGTCGTAGACATCCTACTACCCTCATCTGATGGATGAGCCTTCCCTCACAGGATAAGAAAGCCGGTTATGTCACTTCAGCTGGTCTCACGCTGGTTGTTGTCCATTCTCTCAACCACTACCCATCTTCTGTCCAAAGTGTTTGGTATATCTACCTTGGAAACGTCCCTACATACATCCAGATCGCTGTTGAATCACCAATACCTGCTGGTGCTGTGGTTATTACAAAGTTACAGTCAAGGATGCAGGATTGAGAAAGTGGAATAGCGGCCAGGAGCTGTCGCATGATTCTGAGGGAGATTGGTTTGTAGCACAGCTACCACTTGATGGCAATGTCCCGAGCTACCCCCAAGTACCTCCTTCTTCTCCTGTAGCTAGACCTGACGCAGGTCTCTCAACATCACGCGTTGAGAGACCTGTACATTTCCGAAAATAGCTGGTGTACACAAATTTCAAAGAATTCTAACGCACCAAGGTATTTCCTTGATATCAAAATCAAACTAAATAGTATGTACGATGCTTTTACATGTTCTTATGTAGCAATCACTGACTTCGTTGGGCTGAAACAAAGCTCTCGAGCAGCCTACACATGAAATTCACATGGACAGCCAAAATGCTCGTCTTATAGTTTTCTTACACTATGCATATATATTAGGCTTTTCAGTGAGATAAAACCTTTCATAAATCTCATCTTAAGGCTTTCCCAGATAATTCTTGTCACTAATACAAAAGATGGAGAGACAGAGCAGTCCGTGCTAGGCACGTGCACTGCCGAAATCTGTGTATGCGTTCTATTTTCGGAATTGTACCAGGCACTCACACGAGGTTTCCATCCGATGTCAATTCCTCTGTGAGCGCCTGGTTACGAGGCTATCCTGTAGCCCCGTAAGAAGAAATATTACTGTTTTGCTCAAGATATGTTCGTTCCATCTAAGAAGCAGCAGCAGCAATAGTAGTAATAGTAATAATATTAGTAAACAAGTCCTTTGGTCCATTTACTATTAGTATTACTATTCCCCAGTGCACGTGCATTGCGCTATTTATGTGCCCACTGGGTGATTCATTAATAATACTATTACCAATCTGCATGTGCAGTTCTTTCTTACTTTTCACCATGTGGGCTACAAAGGAGGCTTGAGAGATTCTCATACAGCATAGCTCAGCATATTATGAAAACTATGGGACTGCCCGAGTAAACTTTTTGAATGAGGTCGTTGCCAAAATCCGTGCCACTGGACCAGATGATAAAGACTGGGGCGATCTTCTCCAGCACATCAAGTGGTGGTTCAATGCGAACACTAACCGTCACTGCACTCCAGCCACCAACAAAGGTGGTGTCAATTCTAGTAAAGAGGTGAGTGTATGCGCTACTGTTCAGTAATTAAATGACTGACCTTTCTGAGGCTGGAAAACACCTGGCTAAGCTGGACTCATTGGACAAGAAGAGTTTGAAGCAGCATCAGAACCAACAGAGAAAGTAAGTAACCTCCTACTGTTCAAGATCTATTTCTTGCTTATGGCGTTTCGAAGGTTGGCCACGAAAGATAAGGGAGAGTGTATTGAACAATTTATTGAGGAACAGGATATTGAGCTGGGGATGAAAATGGTCGTTTGGTATTCATTCATGGGGTCTGATGGAAAGCCTCATTCTGGGTAGTAAGTGCATGTTTTGCTATTCAATTATGATGTGCTAATGCCTCGAAAGTGCAGAAACACCTGGAGAACCCACCTTCTCAGCTTCACACCCCAACGTCCATGGGCATAAGATCAACATGGATGCAACCTGGGAGGCCTACACATATGAATGTGCTCAACACCAAGGGGAGGTATCCAGCTCTGAGTCAGGCAGGGGCTCTGATGAAGAAGAAGCCATTGATGTCAAAAAGAAGGCCAGCAACAGTTGACAGACAAAGAAAGCCACACCAACTTCATGGGCAGTGCTCCAGTTCGTTACCTTAACAAACAACAGGGGCAGAGCGCCCATATTGCCGCTTCCTCCTGCTGGTGGAAAAGATGTGTCTGGAATGAAAAAAGTTATGAGGGCACTGGTAACCCAATGCTATAGTGAGTGACCGTCCACCATATGGTGATAGTAGGTTAAAAACTACTATTACTATTATTACTATTCCTTGTACTGATTGCCTTTAGGAGATGCAACCCGCAATCTGAAAGTGAGACCACCCTGGAGCAAATTGTCAAAACCGGAGACAGGTCCAAACTTCATCCCATCAAAGTATCTCCCTGCAGGACTTCTTCTTAGTGACCCTGAGAAGATGTCCAAGGCCACTGCTGAGCATTTCTACGAACATTGGATCAACAGGCAGAAGCAGAAGAAACTGCTGTTGCATTTTGAAGTTGAAGGTGGGAAAGACGAGAAGCCTGAGAAGGGGGAGGAGGAGGAGGAGAAGGAGGAGGAGAGGGAGGAGATGCAGAAAGCCTTCAAACAGCCTGCCCAGAAGAAACCCATGCAGAAATGTCGTGGTGATGACAAACTAGATGCAGAACCGCCGAAAAAAAATTGAAGGCTGACAAAGCCGAGCCAGATACTGGCAACCTGATAGCAACGTCCTCTGAACCCAGCTTTACTTCTCATAGTGTGCGAAACGCAACGTCTTCACCAACTGACATTACCTCTCCAAACCAAGGTGGGACATCTCCAGAAACTGACATCCCAATGGTAACCAACCAGCGAAATGTGGAACTAGATGAGAAGTGGGACATCCTCGAGGCAGTGTGTGAAGTTCGTGCTTTCCAGGACGTCGTTGAAGCTTTCAAGGCTAAGGTAAGCCCCTCCTCAAATTTGAGAGTTTCTTTCTCAACGTTACAATAGTATGCTGGCCTGCCCCTCAAGTCCTCATTTCTAAGTTCACTCCCAACACCTTGGGCTGACTGGACATCCCCTACTTCTCATCTTCCAGCTACTTTCTTCCAAAAAGATTGTTCTTCCAATGCTGAATCATCTGTTGATCTTTTCAGAAAAAAGATTGAAAAGAGAGTCTATATGCCCAAGAAGGGGGATCTCAGTGTTGACTCTGCACAAACCTTGCTCCTTGGTGTTGGCATGGTGCTTTGTGATGCACAGATGATAGCAGAGTGGGAGGCAGATGATCCACAGTTTGCAGATTGTGCGGACTTAGCCCACATTGCAGAGTTTGGTGTGCCTCAGTATGCTGATCTTCTTTCTGTGGTATCCAGCATGGGTAAGATTGACACGGGTGAACCCAGTAAGCGCAAATAGTGATTAAAAATAAGCTAATGAAATGAACAGGAGCCACTGAAGCACACCATGCTGAGCTTGCAGCATCAAGCGAGCAAAGTGGGTAACATTAATTACTATTACTACTACTACTACTACTGATACTTTTGTACCCTATAGACCAAGTTGTTTCAACACTCCAGACTCTTACCTCAACAGATGGTGATGGAGCTCCCCTTTCTGCTGGTGAGCTCAATTGCTGGCTGCTTGTACAATTGACAATGCTTGGCTGTAGATGCCGCTCTGGCCCCGATGCATGAAGATATAGTGGACAGTAAGTGCTCTGTTTTCTGCTCTGCCTTAGCGCAAGAAGTTTTTTAAGATACTCTTCTAGGTGACACGAAGAAAGAGGAGCCAGTGAGCAAGGAATGCAGGGATTAATCACCTGGTAGGGAGACTGTGTCCAAGGATTGAGTGATTGATGATCTTTCTAGGGCCTCCTGTCGTAACATTGGATCATAATAGCACTGTGGAGACTGCATCATGCAGTGGTGAGTAACATTGCTATTATCACATTTACTACTAACAGGAGCCAGTGAGCAAGGAACACAGGGATCAATCACCTGGTAGGGAGACTGTTGATAGGGATGCTCGGGGTGGCGGTGCACACGAGCGGTACTGTCGACGCAACGTCTAGGGAGCGATCTGCGATCTAAGGCGTCTAGAACAAAGCCTCTAAACCACAAAACACACCACAAACAACACGCACTAGTTGTCTTTTGATATCCCAATAGTTGAGAGTTATGCTCTTAGTTTATTCTAGAGAAGTGTCTCAAGCAGGTGTATGCTTCGGAACTTTGTCTATTTCAGACTAGTATAGGTTTTCGGACTTCTAGAGAAGTTGTCTAACTTCTAGAAACAGCGGATAATGATATCTGACACAAAACAATGCACTAATGAGTGCAAAACCAACTTTAACTCAAAATCCAAATCTAAACCTTAAAATCACAACTTGTAAATCCCAAAAAACTCAAATCGCAACACGTTGATAGGGACGCTCGGGGTGGCGGTGCACACGAGCGGAACTGTCGACGTGAAGTCTAGGGAGAGATCTGCGATCTAAGGCGTCGAAGCGAAGCCTACAAACCACAAAACACACCACAAACAACATGCACTAGTTGTCTTTTAATTGTGAGTTTTAAGCTCTTTATTATTCTAGAGAAGTGTCTCAAGCAGGGAAATGCTTCGGAACTTTGTCTATTTCAGACTAGTAAGAGTTTTCGAACTTCTAGAGTAGTTGTCTAACTCCTAGAAACAGTGGACTATGATATCTGACACAAAACAATGCACCAACGGATGCAAAACCAACTTTAACTCAAAATCCAAACTCAAAACTCCAAAATCACAACTCAAAAGCCAAATTGCAAATCACAAACACGTCAATCTCACACTAGAGATGAACCAAACCAAACCCAATCGTTTAACACCAAGCCAAATACAAATAATAGGCAAGGGGCGGTTATCTAGTGGTACTACGAGTCCTAGACATCCTTATATACAGTTCTAGAGATATAAATATAGATGAATTGAGATTGTATGTACCTGGCCATGTGTGTATACGGTCTGATAAATAATAGATGAATCAGAAATGAAAACTAGAAAGGGATCCCTGAGGGTGGTTGCCATATGCTGCGCCACCTACCCCTATTTTTGAAGTATGGCTGTACCTGGGCATAGCGGTTTCAGTACTGTGACCACATGGATCTACATTCCAGACACTGCTTTTACTAAGCCTCAGGTGCCTTGCGATCGGCCTATCTGATACCGTGACTTTCCTAGTCCTGTTTTCTAAGCACTCTCCCAACTCTAGATGACTCAGTGGACCATGCAGTACACCAATGCTGACGAATGTGATGCTGGATCAGGTGTTTCCGGTAGTCTAGAGGACGCCTTTCGACTTTCTTTCCTCCTTCCCCTAGACTCGATCACGTGATCATCACAAACCATAGCCGTAGTACAGTTCTTAGCACTAGACATGAATTCCTGCATCAGGAAAAACCCTTTTTAACCTGGATGCCTCAAGGTTGACCTGGATCAACCTATGTCAACCTTGGTCAGTCCCAGGTTTAAGTCTCAATTTTCAGGTCAGCCAGGTTAACCTAAGTCATGTCTAGGTTAGCCCAAGTCAACCCAGGTCAGCCCAGGTCATGTCTAGGTTAGTCCCAGATCAGCTCAGGTTGACTTAGGTTGACTCAGGTTTACTCAAGTTTGCCAGGTTTGCCAGGTCAAAAAGGGTTTTTCCTGATGTGAGAGTTCAACTCGTCTAGGATCATCAATGACACCAATTCACTATACTAGCCATGTTTAAGTATAACCGAACTCAGTATACAGTCTAGTCTTGAGCAAAGACGACTGCAAATGAGTTTCCAAGTTTAGACGTGTACTCAGTCACCAAGTCTAGAAGTAACGCCAGACTATAGACGAGTTAATGGACACATCTCGACTCTCTACTCAAACTTATGGTGGTAACATCGCCAGTTTATAAGCTTAGCCACAAAACCGGTGTATCATCTCCCCCAAACTAATAATATTGACTGCCCTCAGTCATTCTAGTCGTATCATACTGTTTTTAACTGTGATCTAGGCTTAGATTCACAATAATCAACGCTTATTTTGATTCCGTCCAGCCAACACACAGACCCACAAAGTCTTTCAACTTCTAGATGCCTTTTCCCATTAAGTCCGAGTGCTAAACCTTTCAAAATTCCTCTTTCGGACATGTTTAACCGAAACTGATCGCATTCGGCGATGACTGAGGTCTATTTCAAGTAAGTCCTCCTGATCGGGACTTCAATGCCGTTAGACACCGTCTTCTAATTAAAACATGAGTCGCAAGAAGCAACCCCTGGGTGTCAATTCCTGAAACCGTCCCTAATTTCTGGGTGGTAAGTTGAAATGGTGTTACATCCGTGCACTTAGACTAATCAACCGGCCCTTAAAAGCCCTTGTTCTCATTATATCTATTCTTTGTTCCGTTTATATCCTTGCATTCATTACTCTTACTAACATTCATATTACTTAACATTCATAAATAGTCCCTTTCTATGTTTCTTTATTATCGACTAAAGTAGATAGCACGGCCTCTAGTATATAAGCCTAGCACCAGTGTTGTATACTTCAGTTTAGAAATCAACTTGGATTACGCTCAATACTCTATTCTCTCTAACTCCTCTCTAACTGGGTATCGGCCTTCGCTCTGCCGAGGCTTCGCCGATACCTTCACCTAAACCCACGATCCAGCAGAGGGCATAGCCAAAGGGTT
>QLOY01001490.1:0-19299 GCA_003313965.1 Megacollybia marginata
AGTATATAGATTGACATGGACCACCATAGTTACAGTCAGTGAAACTTCAACACCGTTGGTCAGATGATGGACCATAACTGCAACTATCTGTAAAAATAGGTTCCTAAATCTGAAGTCTCATTGTGTGGGTTACCTCAGACAATGAGCAGCCACTCCTGAACAACCAGGAGTCAGTCAGTCTTCTTGATCGAAGCTGTCAGTTCACTACTGGATTTGTCTTCATGAATTCAACTTCTCAAGGCCTAGAGGTCTCTTGTTGTCCAGAAGAGCTCCAAGTCCTTGATTTGTGGAGTTACCCACAGACAGATAAATGTGCGAGGAAGGATAATGAGGTGCTTTCTAATTGAAAGACACTACTTGTTCCAAATGGAAAGCAAGCTTGGTTGGGATTAATGTAAATTGAAGTTGCACTCAGTTTAATCTCATGAGCTGGAGGTTAGAGTCGATGTGGACAAGGATAATAACAGTTGACTGAGTCAAGCTGTCAAGAGTCCAGGTGAATAGAGGTGATGTCAGCTCTTGTCGGAAACATAGAGCCAAAGAGAGAGAAGTGTTGCCATAGTGAAGACCTTGATTGACATCAACGGTCAAGGCTGGTGAAGATGAAGATCCAGGCTTGGGTATTGGTGGTTCATCCAAGCTAGAATAAGAGGTGACTGGTTATACAAGTGAATCCCAATTAAGTGATCCACAGGGAGTCAAGATATCGTCTTGGGAGGGTGTGGGAAAGTGCGGAAAGGTGTGAGAAAGCGCCCATCTGGTAGGCGAAGCGTGGGAAAGGCTAGAAGTCGAAAAAGCGAACATTATTGGAGCCAGCAAAGTGGTGTAGTCTTGATATTTTGTCAGGCATCCACTAGAATCACATCTGACATAATATAACCTGCTGCCTTTGGGGACTCCATCATGAACCTAGCATGCCTCCAGGACGATATTTGAAGAGATCTTGCACTTAGAGGACACTCTGAGTGGTAGAAGTGGGAGAAAAGACTAATATCAAGACTAAGGGAATACATCAATAGTACCCCTACTTATATACACAGCTATAGATAAGCATCCTGACTAATAGATATGGACGGAGCATAAGAGAAGACAATAGGAATGGCTGGAACATGAATGATATATGAAAAGAAGCCAGAACTAGAAAGGTAAGCCTGAAAGATAAGAGAACTGAGACAATGGATAGGTACTAATAATGGAGATAGAGAGAGCTATAGATATGAAATGATGAGAAAGACTGACTAAATGGAGACAATGTGGAAATAGAAGATAGGAGATAGGAATGAGCCGAGATATAGATGGAAAATGACATGAAATGAAAAAGAAATGAAAAAGAAACTAATGGATGAATTCTGTTCATAACAAATCACTTCAATCAGGTCAATCAGGAGCAACTCGTTGGGCTCTCCTGGTGTATCCTAGCTTGTATACACAATCTTCAAAAACATTGTACGATACCACCAGACACGATTTAGACATGCTGTGGTTCACGGTTCGAAGCGTTCAATGTTTCCCATCACATCGTATTCCCGACATTCTCCATCTATCAGCTATGCGGAATGTTGCAGCTGTTGCCTGACAGGTGGGCCATGAAAGGCTCTGACCTCTTCGGCTCGGAGTCCGTGAGATTGATTCAAAGAGTCTCTTTCACTTGTTCGTGTCTTTTATTATGATCCTCATTACATTCAATCATCTAGTTCCAGATCCCAGCTAAGCAGCTCAGGATGGATTTTGCCATTGACACCCCCTCCGCGTACTAGAATGTTTTGTAGGAGCCTGGAGAAGCTGAGATGAGTTCAGCAATGCCAACGACACAATTGGAATCAAAAGGCTTACTCGTCATCTTTGTCTATTGACAGTTTTATGTCCCTTGGGACAATGTTCTTCTTTTTGTGGACCCCTAGTGCAGCTTGGTTTCCTGCCACCTCTAGTAGTTCTGTTGTAATGTACTCGAGAACCGCGGTCAAATAGACTACGATATTGTTGATAGGTTAGTGCATTGTAAGTGAAGTTGAAGTAACTGACCAGCTGCTGTTGTTTCTAGCCTCTTCTTTGTGGTCCTCTTCAAGTAACGTCAAACATGTCCCACGGGGAACGTCAGGCCAGCTTTTGCTGATCCAGACACATGCGGTTCAATTCTAGGGAATGGTCGCAGTCTTCTTTTCCTAACATCATCGATCATCATCGACAGGACTGGGGAGCTTGTCAATGGAGTGTGAGGACACATTGGGAGGTGTGAGGGTCCTTTTGGGTACCTTATTGATGAAGACACAGTCCAATAAGTGTTTTCCTTGTGGTGTCATAATTGAAGGCAGAAATGAGTCTTTCAATTTTTCAACGCACTGTCACGACACGTGAATTTAAATTTCGATAACCCTGGACTCAAGTCTTCTGAATCGAGCGAGTCATGGGCATCAGCAACAAAACCCGACTTTTCTCTACTTGTGGAACTCAGCAACCTACTCGTGGCTTTGCGAATCATGCAAAGGCGTGCGCGAAGCTCCACGAGCTTAGAAATTGCGTCGAGCCATTGACATTGACAACATCAGGTAGTATCATGCAATGGTTCACTTGAGCTTTCTGACATATCAACAGACCGCCCTCCGATAATGGGGCCCTCTGCTTCCGACGATCTCCCTACTACCTTAGCTGCATGCAACATTTTGGTAGCTGCAGAATCCCTCGATGAACCTAACTCAAATCTGAGTGAAGCGCCATTCACAGACAATGAAGAATGCATGCAGGATGATATAAAGACAATATATCATCCACATAGCCGCTTAGGCTCCCACATTCAATGATTTCAAGCTTATGGAGCAAACAAGCTTGAATTTCGTGAAGATCCTTCTATCCCAACAGAACCTTGGAGGCCCTTTCGAAGCCGACTCAATTTTGAAGTGGCTGAGCTCGCCTTGGCCACACTCATGAATGATGACGATGTCGACACTTTGTGCTCTCTCATTCATTGAGCTGCCAGTGGCCTTGAAAAATTTACCATACAGGGTAAAAAAAACTTGAATTCTCTTTGGGAGTTGGCTGCTGATAAATGAACCAAGGTGTGCAATCTCTTTCTTGTTGTAGTCAATACCTAACGGAATTCTGGCTAGTTTGACAGGTCACTTATCCCACTGAAATACAGGGACCAAAATTTGGAGTTCCCGTTCTCATATCGTGACCTGTGGGAGTGGGCAATGGACCTGGTTAAAGACCCGTTGCTAGCTCCGCACTTTCATTGGGATGCAGAGCGACTTTACAAATATAATGGGAATGAGTTCGTACAGTTCATACATGAACCATGGACTGCGGAGAGGTTTTGGCGTGTACAAGTAAGAGTCTACAAGACTTGACACTTGCAGTCTCACAAGTTTCAGTCTGCACTTCCTCCAGATGCCAAACCTCTACCCTTTATCCTCTATGCAGATAAAAGTAAGTTATCGTCGTTCGGAACACAGAAATGGTGGCCCGTCTGGCAAACCTGGATGATTATATCTGGAATGGAGTTGGGACTGGCGGCGGATGCGTGGCTGGCTGGCTACCTATTGTACATCCTTGTTAGTCTCCAAAAGATCATCTCTTACTATTCATGATAGATCGCAGAGGACACTGAAGAGACTCATAAGACCCGCTTTGTCAATATGAAGAATGTTGTGTGGCATAAATGCTTTGAAAAACTGCTCCATCGTCTTGAGCAGTATTCAAAGACAGGTTATTATACAATCTGCAGAGATGGCATAAGCCGTTGGCTGTTCCCGTTCATTCTCATTCTCTCCTCAGATTATGAAGAAATGTAAGTCTCGTCCAAATTTCACAGGAAATGCTCATTGATTGTTGAGGTGCACGATGACCCTAATTCGGGGTGCACGCGGACTCTGCCCGTGTCCTCGCTGTCTTGTACCAATAGGTCAGCTCTATGACCTTAGCAAGGTGGATACCCTTCGCACCATGCACCATACAATAGCTTTGCATAAACAAGCAAACACTCTTCAGGCAGCAAAAGATATAGATGCGGTCTATAAACCTTTTGGTCTGCGCCCAATAGAGGTAACTTTTGTCAACAACTTCGCCATTTATTTCATACTCCTGCAGAACAGCTTCATGCGTATTGCCAACTCGTGTCCTTACGAGGCTGCGTCTTCTGATGACCTTCATATGGATGAATCGGGTCTTGGGGGTGTGCATCTACTGCCCCAGCTCAAAGCTCATATAACAGCTCAGGGCCGAGTTGCGGAAGTGACACTCGATTCCAGGCACGACCATCAAGGTTTCTTGACCTGATCTGACGGTCTTAGGTTTAAAGCAACACCTCGATGGCGGAACCTTAATCATTTTGAATCTGTAATGACTCTATCATTCAATGACGGTAGTAAGCATCGCGACATCGCCAAGGTACGAGTACGCTTCCACTCTCAATTAATATGCTGACGAGTACTCTAGATCTTTCTTTTTGCTGCAGTAGGGGTTTTGCCTCCCGAAGATTGAGCTGGCTACACCCTCTTACAGACGTTGCGAGGGTATTTAAACATGACCATGTATTCTACATTACCCGTTCAAACCACTGAGACAATTCAAGACGGCAGGGTTGACGTACAGAAATTTGATCGCCTATTGAAGGTAGGAACCTCCACAACGCATTGGATTTTATATGCTAAATACTGGCTAGGTATATGCAAATCTAACAAAAGGCACCCAATTCGAGAAGAACTGGAATTTTCCCAAGATGCACCTTCATCTCCATGTATTTGACGATATAAAGGAGAAGGGTGTCCTGCACAACATGAGCACGAAACCAAGTGAAAAGATGCATGGCCCACTGCGAGAAATATATCTAAACAAGACAAACTACAAAAATGTCGCAGATCAGGTACGGTTCCTTGTTCTTGAGAGAAACTTGGGCCAACACCTTGTAGATTTTGAAAGTGAACCACAACCTTCTTGTTGCCACACATATACGAGAGCAGCTCGATACTTTGGATGATTGGCTAAAGACATTGAGAGAAGAGGATTTGGAAGCTGGAACACAGGGGGTAGCACCACTTGAGGGTCAGTTCCATCTTGGCAGCAAGCAGAAGCCCGTCTCCTTTGAGCAACTTGAGAAATCAAACAGTTCAAGTCACTATTCCCGGTTTTGGTTGCGGCTTGTGGAGTTCTTGATGGGGCTCTTGCAGTGCAGAGTGCAGTTTCAGTCGTCTGAAACGGTCCGTCTCCCTTTGGAACATCGATACACGCTCACGGTCGTACAGATAACCCCCTATCACTTTTACAAACCCAACTATGAGTCGTCAGTGACTTGGCGACTCGTTACTGATTATCTTCGCGCTAGTCCTCTGTTCCACAGGCAACCCCGCTACGACTTTGTGTTAGTGAATGCCCTGAAACCGTTCTTTGGTCAACTTCTCTGTGTCTTCAGTTGCTGTGTCGATGAGACCGACTATCATATTGCTCTCATCCAGCCGTACGAAGTCCTTGGGCCATGCAGCAGACCTATCCAAGATAAGCAACTGGGACTGTTGCGTGTGTGCAGGCAAGACTCCAAGACAACAGAATTCATTTCTCTTTGGTCAGTGATTCGAGGAGCGCTCGTGGTGACTGCAGAGCCTGGCGCGTTCAACGACTGCTTTGTTGTTGACGTGGTCGATGTAGATATGTTTCTGCGAGTGAAGCAATTGTTCCCTGGTTATACTGCAACCCCTGACCCTATTTTTTGACTTGTGTTGCTGATTCGAACACCTTTATTATTATTAGCATCGCTTATTATTTAGATTACATTATTGGATCCCGTGATTTTGAATTCGTTCTGACTCGGTCTAGTTATTGTGTTCATTTTGAAGAAAATGTTCGAGGGTTCACTCTCGGATCTCTCAGATTCAGATGGTCAAGCAGAGCTTGTTCCCGTCGGTGATTCAAACGATCTTCAATCTAGCTATGTGATATCCCTACAGAAGGTGTGCAACCCAATCTGAATGCGTTGATCTGATTCTTATTCTTGTTTAGGCATTGAAAGAGACTCAACTCACCACCGAAAAGCTCAGGGCAAATTTGGGGGAGGCTAAAGGTGAATTAGCATCCATCAAAGCCAACAACTCTTCCCAGGGAAAGAAAAAGAAAACCGCCCTCCTGGAAAATATTGAAGACACAGTGAGGAGGCTCGGAAAAAGTTACGCTGTTATCTTTGATCCATGGATTGAACCAAGTGCCTTCAATAACCTTGCAAGTGCTATCGCCTCGAACACAGACGATGATGCCGAGTTTCAAAACTTTGAAACATACAAGAATGAAGCAAAATTCCATTTGTACAGGCATATAAACCATGATAAAGCAATACTTGCTATGTCTCATTTAGCTGTTTTTGCTTCCAAAGTCAGTCGTCTGTCACATCTTCATGGACCCTCACCACATATTTTAAAGTTCATACTTCACACAAATAACGAACGCTCCGTCGCTCTGAATAAGCTACGCAAGGAGCTTCCTGCCATGTTTGCCAAGCATAGCACAATGTCCCATATTGACCCAGGAATATTTGCAGCAGACGCAGGCGATGCACGAGCCAATTCAGCTGCGATAACAGCCCTCCTGACTTTCGATAAAAAGGATCCATTCCCTCTCTTCCCCCCATTCATGTATCGCGACCAACAGAAAGAGAACAAAAATCTCCTACTTAATCCCCTTGGACCAGCGGAAAGTTCAATGCTTCACTTTTTGTACCTCATATTTATTTTCTTAACAGGTCCTTCGTTTCACGCTTTTCGCTAATTCAAAAACCATCACTGGAACATCGAGAACAGTAGGCGCTCAATGGGGCATCAAAAACTGCTCTGCTTCAAGCATTGCCTTCGCACTCATACTCGTATGTTGACTTTCGTTTCTGGCTAATTCTCAGTTGACTCGAGGGCAGTGCTGTCCCCGGATTCTGAGCTTTCTCAAGTCGGTTCCACCAGTAAAATTCTGTACTGGCAACGTTATTATAAGTACAAAAAATTGCTCACTTTGTATGCAAACACCCCAAAAATCGAAAACATTTTCTGGTACTGGAACTCTGTCATCTTTGCTGGTATGGAGATTGCTACGGACAGCGGGACGTCGGTTGTCTCTAAAGATCAACAATCCCTCAACAACTTTTTACTCAACATTGATTCAGACCCAGCTGACGACGATTCAGACCCAGGGACCGTGGATGAAGAAATGCTGACTCTGCAAAGACAAGTGAAAAGAGTCACATTTGCGGATACGGTGCAAGATATGGGGAACCTCACACCGGAAGATCCAAAGGGGTCTACAGAAGGTATGCATATTAGGGATCCACATGTTATCTGAAAATCAGGATTAGTGCATAGGCCGCTTGAATGCCAGCATGCAGTGGTATTTAGTAAGGTGACTGTTCACTGCTCTTTTGTTTCTTCTATCTCTTGATGATTATTAGGATGATCAAGCTTGGTTTAGAAAGGAAAGCGCTTCTAGGTTGGCTCAAAAGCTCCAGAATACAGCACAACCGGAACAAGCCTCAGACTGTGGTACCACTACTTTACCAGATTTGACTCTTGACAAGCAGCCTGCCAAGACATCTCGGAGCCTGAAACCGAAGAAAGGTACAAAGAGCAACCTGAAAAAGAACATTGGAAGGGGTCTCACAGAGACAGAGAGCTCAGATGGTCAAAATACCTCGGGGACTGACGGAAATAGACTTCGCCACCCCAAACGCCAGGTGGAACCATTGGGGGTTCAGGACCATACGGAAGGTGAGCAATGATACCTCAGGTGTTCATACCTGTATGAAATTTTAGATCTACAACTCAGTGAGGATGAACAGCCTCCACCTGGACCATCAAGGAAGACGACAAAGAAACGTCAGGTTAAAAGCCGTTAAATCTATGGTACATTGTCTAATCGCTACATTCAACTGTGCTAAGGTCGTCAGTGTCTGCATCGATATTATCCGCTCGATATCATGTCATTGCAAAATCCTTATTAGATCGGAAATTATAGACTTTTGACTTCATTGTTTCTAATTCAATGCTGACCCGGGCCCAATTCTCCGTCATCAATCCGTTAATTTAGATTGCTTGGTATGAGAAGATTATACAGGTAAAGAACTCTATCGAAACTGACGATTTCAATGCTACAACTCGAACTTTTTCCAACGTATTGAATGATATTATAAATTGTTTTTCCCATATTGTAAGGCGACGAGCAAAATGAGAGCTTATCAGGCCACTCAAAGACTCAGTGAAACTTATAATACCAAAACTAAAGAATACAGCAAATAGCTAATGGTTTAAATACTGAGTGGTTATCTCTGGGGCATAAGGAATAAGGTTGGAGGGGAAAGATACGAAGGGAAAGAGATAAGCTATCTCTGCCTCATGTCTGCGATAAGCTATCAGAAGTTAATTTAAGAGATAGCGGATAAGGGAAATGAAAGATAGGGTGATCTGAATGTAAAAATGGAATAGGGTTCTGATAGAGCACATGGTTGGGCGTCTGATAAGGTGGGCGCTAAAGGTGGAAATCGTAACATTACCCCCCCTTTAAGATCATGGTCCCCATGATGGTGTTGTGAATTCAAACATTGGTTTAAAGGAATCGAGGATGGTTCGGTTAGACGTGATAATGATTCCTCAATTGAAAGATGTTGGTTTCGGTTTGTGGGGGTGTGACTTGTGGAAGTTTTCTACTTCTTCTTCGGCATGTCGTACATTTCCACGAGGTTCCTAGGAGTTTTCTGCATTGGAGAAGCCCTTCCACTTGACCAAGTATTCAATATAACAACCCTTTTTGCGGCTGTCTATGACGGCTTCTACTTCAAATTCTTCTTCTCCTTCGACTGGATCTGGTGGTGGTGGCGGTTCATTAGGTTGTATGTCGAAGGAGGGTTTGATGAAAGGTTTGAGCAGCTTTTCATTGAAGACATCATGTTTCCTTCGCCAAGTGGGATTTTGCGGTAGTTTGAGTCTATACGCCGCTTGTCCCACTTTTTCTGTGATTGCAAAGGGTCCATGTCGCAAGTGATCCAATTTTTTGGCAGGTCGTTGGGTTTTGATGTTTGTCCCTTCTAGCCAGACTAAGTCTCCGGGTTTGTAATCTCTGGATGCAGATCGGTGTTTGTCGAATTGTTGTTTCATAGCTTCCTTTGCTAGGGCTAAGGCAGCTTCCGCTTCTTGACGTGCGTTAGAGAGTCGTTTAACCCATTCAGTGGCTGAAGGCACTTGGTCTCTTTGTAGTTCTGTTCCGGTGTAAGGGTGATAACCGTGATCGGTAAAGAAGGGTGATTGTTTCGTCATGGAATGAACTCTATTGTTATAACTGAATTCCATGATGGCACACCATTCGCTCCAATTATCTTGCAAGTAATTGATGAATAAGCGAAGATATGCTTCCACTTCTTGATTTGCCCTTTCCGTTTGACCGTCTGTTTCTGGGTGATAACCTGTGGATAAATGCCATTTGATACCGAGTTGTTTGCATATTTGATCCCATGCTTTGGCTACTGTCTGGGGTCCTCTATCTGAGATTAGGATTTCTGGAAGGCCGTGATATCGGATCACTCTATCTCGTACGAGATTAGCGAATCCTTCCGCGCTGAGTTCTATGTGTGGGTTCTACGTGTATGCGGTGACTGTAGGTGTCAGTGAATACTTCAATTGCATTGAAGCCATTGGATTCGGGGAGGGGTCCAATCATGTCTGCCGTGACTTTTCGCCACGGTTGTTTGGGGATGTCATGAGGGTTAAGAGGGGCGTGTAAGGGTTGTCGATCGATCTTGTCTTCTTGGCATTTGATGCACCCGTCAACGTATCGACGAATCATCTTTTGCATTTGTGGCCACCAATAGTTTCGTTGGATGAGTTCCTGGGTTTTGTACCTCCCAGGGTGTCCAGCTAGCAGGTTGTTGTGGTGGTCTCGAATGATTCGTTTGCGGAGTTTATGGTTCTTGGGTACATATATCCGGTTGTCGTAGAAGATTAATCTGTCCGATTCCTTCCACTTTTTGTCTTTACCTTCTAAAGCTTGTTTGGCTGAGGGATCTAGTTTTTGTAATGGATCCTTTAACTCTGGTAGGTATTCTGGTGGGTCGTGAATTATGACTGCTTCTAGTGTTCTGAAGATTAGAGGCATTAGCATGACGACATTCTCGTTGTCTTTGTGTCCCATGTCGTGGTCTGGTCTCCTAGATAATAAGTCTGCTCGTTGATTTTGTTTGCCCGGTTTGTGGTGTAGAGTATAGTCGTAGTCTGCTAGTTCTGTGACCCAGCGGGCTTGTCGTCGGTTTAGTTTCTGAGGTTGTCGGAAGTATTGTAAATTTTGATGGTCTGTCCAGATTTCGAAGATTTGTCTGGCTCCTAGTACTAGGTGTCTCCATTCAGCTAGCGCTTCCATAATTGCGAGCATCTCCTTGTCATAGATCTCGTAATTTCGTTGTGTGGGTGAAAGCGCTTTGGAGTAAAAGGCTACCGGGTGCCATTTGTCTTCTATTCGTTGGGAGATTACCGCACTGATTGCTCCTTCTGATGCATCTGCTTCTATTCTAAATTGTCCTTCGTCTTCAGGTATGCGAAGACAGGGAGCTGTCGTGATGGTTTCTTTTAGCGTGTCGAAGGCCGTTTGTTGTTCTGTTTCCCATTTCCATGTGTCGTTTCCAGTTAGTTGGGTCATGGGTTTTGCAATTTTACTATAGTCTTTGATGAATCTTCTGTAGAAATTGCAGAAACCTAGAAACTGTTGTAGCTCCTTTTTGTTGTTGGGAATTGGCCATTTTCGAATACCGTTGACCTTGATCGGGTCCATCTCGACTTTGCCTTCTGAGACGATTAGTCCTAGAAATTCTATCTGTTGTTTTTCGAATTCGCATTTTTCTGGTTTTAAATAGAGTTTGTTGGTGCTTAATATGGACAGGACCCGACGAACAAGTTTACGATGTTCGTCTAGGTTGTTGGTAAAGATGAGTATGTTGTCGATGTATACGAGAACCTTTCCGGTGTTGATTAGGTCTCGTAAGAGTTCATTCATCATTGTTTGGAAGGTGGCAGGTGAATTTGTGAGTCCGAAGAACATTACTAGAGGTTCGAATAACCCTCGATTGGTCAGGAAGGCCGCTTTCCATTCATCCCCTTCTTTGATTCGTACGTTATTGTATCCCCATCTCACATCGAGCTTTGTGAAATATTTTGCTCCTTTCAGTTTGTTTACTAGCTCTTGGATGAGGGGGAGAGGATATCGATTTTTGATGGTCATGTCATTGAGTTTACGATAATCCTGTACTGGTCTCAGTCTTCCATCCTTTTTCTTGATGAAGAAGAAGGGTGAAGCCATAGGAGATTTGGAGGGTTGGATGTGTCCTGTTTTTAGATGTTCTTCAAGGAATGTGTCGAGTTCCTTTTGTTCGTCCAGGTTCAGAGGGTACACTTTGCACCCCATTGGTTCTGATCCTGGCTTTAACTCTATAGCGTGGTCCCAAGGTCTGTTCGGTGGGAGGGTATCGAATTCGGTCTTCTCGAAGACTTCCTCGAACCCTTTGTATTGTTCCGGGATAGGATCTGTTTGTTTGTTTTTCTCGAATTCTTCAGCTAGCGCGTTGGCAATGGATTGATGAGCTCGTATAAAGGCTTTGTTCCTTCTGACGTTACGAGGTGGTTTTGGGTATTTCATCCAAATCCTATCTCCTTCTTCTACGTCTTCTGGTTCTGGTTCTGTGTATCCGCATGCCGCGGGACATCTGGTGAAGTGTAATGATCCGGTGGTCCAGTCTACTTCTGGGTTGTGGAAGTTTAACCATTCGTGTCCTAGGAACACGTCTGATCGTCCCAGGTTAGTGACTGCGAACTTTCGGATTTCGGAGTGTCCTTCTATGATCATTTTTATTTCGGCATAATGCGTGATCTTTCCATTGTTGTTTTCTGTTCCGTCTGTGTTGTATGCAGAGATTGGATGTTCCCATTTGTGTAGGGATAGCTTCTTTTCTTCTGCAAACCGTTGACTGATTCAGCTGCCTGTACAGCCACTATCAAGAAGCGCTTGTGTTTGGTATCTGGTTCCTTTTTCTAGGTCCTGGAGTTCTATCTGGACGTTTAGCTCCCGATCTGTCTTCGTGGTTCTGAAGATGAATTGTTTAGGTTCGTGGAGATCTTCTAGCCAATCCAAGGCTTCGTTGGTGGGAATATTTAGCAGTTGTTTAACGAGATGTTCGTTTACTTCTTGTTGTTTTTGGTTGTGTACCCACTGTTTTAGTGTTCCTATTCCTGCTTCGGCGGCTAGATCTCGTAGTCTTGATAGAACCCATAACGATGAGAAGGGTTCGGGCTTCTTTTGTTCTGTCTGTGGTTGTTTTTGGAAGTGACCCGAAGAAGAAGATTCTTCATCTTCGACTTCTTCGATCATTGTCTTCCGTTTGGTGCTTGTTTCTGTTTTGACGCTGGACTCTTTTGCACGTGAAAAAGATGTATTCCTATTATACAATGCCTCGGGGCATGTTTGACAAGAAATGTGTGCATAAGAGTCCTGACCGGGGGACGACGAAGTTGCGTCTACTTCGCTCCCATCTGAAAACCCGCAGCTTTTCTCAGCTGTTCCTTTTCTTCGTCTGTGATGTTGGTGAAATCGATGAAGTCCAATGTTCGAGTAGTAAATGGTCGTTTTGGAGGTGGTTTAGGATGACAATACTGACCTGGGTGTTTGCTATGGCAATCTGGGCATTCTCCTCTGCAGTCTCGCGAGAGGTGACATCCCATTTTTTTACAGTGTCGGCATTCAAGCAGTCGTTTTGTTCGTCCTGCTTCGAGATCCATTGGCTGACCTTGTCCTCCGTAAGTGTGTGCTGGTGTGTAGTCTGAGTTCGTGTTTTGTCGTTGTGGTGGTGTGTACACGTTACGTCGAGGCGGGATTGGTGCTCCAGTGTGAAAAGCATGTGATCTCGTTTTCTCTTCTTCGAGTGCCATTTTGATATTGTATAGTTTTTGTTTTATTCCGGCATAGCTGACTGGAATCGGTATTCTCCCTCTGTATAGCTCTGCCCGTATTTCTGACCGTACTTGGTTTTTAAGAAGATCTATGAGGACGGCGTCTAGTTGTCGGTATCCTGCAGTGGCGGCTTTGAGTTCGAATTTGGTGAAGTACTCAGTCAGGGTATCTTTCCCCTGTCTGAGGTTTCGAAGCTCGTTAGCGGCGTTGACTTTTAAGTTCGGATCTTCGAAGGCTTCTCTGAGATTGGTGATGAACTTTTTGAAGTCATTTGCCACGAGGGTGTTGTTGTATGAATGATCTTCTTTCCAATTTCGAAGCCAGTCTGATGCGACGCATGGTGATCCGTCTTCTGTGCCGAGGTATGATATGACAAACCATATCTTTCTTTCGTCGCTTTTGAATTCATCTTCGTAGGCCATGAGATAAGTGTCGACTGCCAAGATCAATCCTTCCCAGTTCTTTTTGTCGCCTGTGAATCTGGGCGGTGTAGCGATTTTGATTTTAGAGGTGGTTGTCGTTGTTATTATTGATGCGGGTGTTATTGGTTCAGCTGGCATGTCTTTTCGGATGCCGTCGGGTGTTATGACGATGGTGCTTCCTCCTCCTGCTGGTTCTGCTAGTATGGTGCCCATTATTCCTGTAGTTGATTCGAATGGCTGTACTATTTCTCCGACCAGAGAGTATTCTGCTTTGTCTCTGTGGATTTCGTACTTGGCCCCTTCGAGTGACTTTCCAAGGGGACGGACGTAATAGTCTCCTTCCATCCTTCGCGACACGTAGTATCCCAACTGTCGTATGATTCGTGAATCTGGATCATCGTGTTTGTCCGGGTAGTAATATGGTGGTTCAATTGTGTACACCATTTTCTCCGGAGCTTTTCCTGATGTTGACGCTGTTTGTGTATCCATGTCAGTCATGTTTCAAAATGGACTTTGCGTAGTGATGATTTAGTTGGTTGTAAGGTTCGATGTTGTGGTTTTGATTTCGAAGGTTCTACCGGTTCTCTTTGTATGAGCGGGATTTCCGGTAATGTCTCGGGTTCTGGTGATTGAGGTGGAGTAAAGAAGCTTTCTTCAAACGGTACTGGGATGTCTTCGAAATCTTCTTTGAAGGTGTCAATGTCGTATTCTTCTATTGCTTCTTCAAGAAAATCTGTAGAGATGATGACGTCTTTAGGTTCGAAACGTTTTCTGTCTCGATTGTATCTGATTTCTGGAATGTGTCCAAGATATATATTTCGATAAATGTGGTATGACCCGTCTGTTTGTACGTGAGTTACGAAGTGACCTGGTCCGTATATGTTGTTGATGTAATGGGTTAGATCAAGCGGAGCTGAAATTGGCGTCCGCCCATGGACTAGTCGGATCGGAGTGGATGTCGTAATCTGGGCTATTGTGTCTGAGTAGTCTGTGTAAGCTGTGTAATGTTTCCTCAAGTATGTATGGTCTTAGGAGCGCTATGTTGTCTGTAGTGAAGATGTCTTTGAAGATCTTCCTTTCTTCATCTGTGATAATGTTGTATCTGTGAAGTTCGCACACTGTGTCAAGATAAAACTCGTCTCTTCTGACGCTAAGCTGGAAAATGTTCCAAGTCGTCAAAAGTCGTGTATTCGGTGTGCTAGTTTGGTTACAACTGGTGATAAACCAGTCCTCGAGTATGGCTTGTGTGTTACGAACAGAATTTATCTATTAGTTTCATTTTCATTTCCTTTTCATTTGTATTCATTTTCCATCTTATTTCCACTATATCTCGGCTTATTCCTATCTCCTATCTTCTATTTCCACATTGTCTCCATTTGGTCAGTCTTTCTCATCATTTCATATCTATATCTCTCTCTATCTCCATTAGTAGTACCTATCCATTGTCTTGGTTCTCTTATCTTTCAGGCTTACCTTTCTAGTTCTGGCTTCTTTTCATATATCATTCATGTTCCAGCCATTCTCTTATGCTCCATCCATATCTATTAGTCAGGATGCTTACCTATAGCTGTGTATATAAGTAGGGGTACTATTGATGTATTCCCTTAGTCTTGATATTAGTCTTTTCTCCCACTTCTACCACTCAGAGTGTCCTCTAAGTGCAAGATCTCTTCAGTTATCGTCCTGGAGGCGTGCTAGGTTCATGATGGAGTCCCCAAAGGCAGCAGGTTATATTATGTAAGATGTGGTTCTAGTGGATGCCTGACATTGTGTTAGTAGTGGACTTTTTGTCTGAGAGATCGCCTGGGCGTCTCTTCGCTGTCTCGTTGTTTGTGTTTGCGACGTCGTGGTTGTGTTCTGATTGGTTCTAACTCTGCCGGGAGGAGTTGACCGTCTTCTGTTTGATGGGATTCCGACCACGCTGCTGTGTCGAATCCAAAGCTGTTGTCTGTGTTTATTCCTGTGTCTGTGTAGATGCTGACTTGTCGGCTGCGTGCTAGTTCAGTGATGCGTTTCTGGGCGTTGATGAGGGTTGCTGCTGAAATGTATGATACGTAGTCTTTTAGGTCAGTGCCGCTAGCTACGTCTCTGTATTCCTTAATTTCTGTGTTGGTGCTGGCATCTGCTTATGTCTTTCGTTTGTTGACCCAGTCTTCTGTGAGTAAATGTGTGTAATAGATTCGGCTGATGATTCCGGGAGTATAGTCGAATGGTCTAGAGAACTGTCTGATCAGTTTGTTGACGCATCGGTGGATAGTGAGGTATGGAGTGAAGTTTGATTCGAGTTGGGTTTGGTGGTACCGTCTGAGTATAAGATTGTTTCGGAGTTTTCGGTTGCGTTCCGCTTCGTTAGGAGAGTAGTCCACTTAAAGCGGTTAGCAATTCTTTTTAATTGGTGTTCCTGGTCTGCTTACTATCGTCTATCTCAAGGTGGGAACTTCCCGTTAGCCAACGGTACTTCCAAATGAGACGAGGAGAGTTTACAGACGAGTTGTTCTGAAGTGTTGTTGGTGTCGTACGCGTAGACGTCGGTTAATGCGACGGCGTTGACGAAGTCGGTGGCAAGTGATGTCGAGGGCGAGGTTGCAGATGGCGATGCACCAAGTGAGAAGTAAGATGTAGGCGAAGTTGTCGACCGAGATGAGTGAGGTGAAAGAGGTTAGTTTTGGTATTTTGTAAGGCGACGAGCAAAATGAGAGCTTATCAGGCCACTCAAAGACTCGGTGAAACTTATAATACCAAAACTAAAGAATACAGCAAATAGCTAATGGTTTAAATACTGAGTGGTTATCTCTGGGGCATAAGGAATAAGGTTGGAGGGGAAAGATACGAAGGGAAAGAGATAAGCTATCTCTGCCTCATGTCTGCGATAAGCTATCAGAAGTTAATTTAAGAGATAGCGGATAAGGGAAATGAAAGATAGGGTGATCTGAATGTAAAAATGGAATAGGGTTCTGATAGAGCACGTGGTTGGGCATCTGATAAGGTGGGCGCTAAAGGTGGAAATCGTAACACATATACTCCATTGAAAATTTCGAAGACATATGAAACTGGGACCGTCGGGGCAACAGCGGTGACGATGAGTAGCAGGGTCATGGTGTTGGATGTAATGATGATTGGGAATGGGGGGAAGGTGAAGAGAAGGACGGAAGGTGCATTAGGAACGAACAGGAGGGTCTAGGGACATTGAGCTCGGATGCCAGAAGATGAACAGAAAGCGAGGGGAGTAGTAGCAAAGCTGAATGTAGGTAAGCGAGCTCTCAACGCAGAGACTAATTTTCTCTTACTGTTGCAGTGACGGGTGAAGCCGAAGTAAATATTTTTCTCTTACTCGTATGTTGGTAGAATGGTGGAAGAGATTATTGAACGGGATGCCACTCAAGGGGATCAGAGGACAGTAAGTAATTCTAAAGTACAGTACAACGATATCGCGCTAATTTTTCTTATGCATGAGCTCAAGCAACTTCTTCTCCCTCAAGATGAGTGGGCGAATTACTTTGAACCAAACCGTCTTTGGGTCGCCTTTGATGCAGAACCATTCAATGTGGTGGCGGCTGCATCGATAACAATAGAGACGGACTCTTGGGTAACCGATCTCTTGTAACCGTTGATGAACAATAGTTTCTGAATGGGCAATTAGAGAAGGAATTGTTGCAAGGAAATGCGCACCGAGTCTATGTGCATAGTATGTGTGCACTGGTGCTTCCAACCAGACGAGATCCGGTGAACACCGTTTCCACTCTGTTTCCTGCCTTTTACAACATCTAGTCTGTCCGACTTTTATCAATTGTTGCAGACGGCGGTCGAGGTAGCCGTACATCCACACGGGTTCCTCCGCAGGAGAAAGTGGGCAGCGTTGTCGTTGGTCAACCGATTGTCGGTAGCGCATTGAAACTGAACTGAAGCAAAGTCAGGGATAAAAGATTCGTCAGTTGAATGCACCGTGCACAGAGAGTTGGATGTCGATGGACAAATGATGACAAATGATCACGACGGTTCTCCTCGTGCGTACACCCGTCTTGAATCGAGCTGGTTTGGATAAGGCAGACTGGGAAATGCACACACCGTTTAAAGCGTTCAAATTTTGCATTCGCTAACGGCCTTGCCAAACTGAACAGGCAAACTATGCAACACATCGTTGGCAGTATTTTCATGCTGGAGAAAGCTTAGGACGCAATGTTCTGGAATGAGACTTGATTCAATGCAGCCTCGTTGCATTGCTTGGTATGTCTGTCAATGTTCGTTCTTCAGAATCACTAACAGAATCCTTCAGTTCTGACAGAGATCATTCGATACTCTCCGCCCCGATGAGCTCTAGTGGATCCTTGCGGAGCTTGTTCCCCTGCCCCAATTGCAAACTTACATTCTTTTGTTCTGCGGAGCATGAAAAGGCGGCACACGCGGTTCATCGCGAGCGCGACGAGGGACACGACAGTCTCTCAATGTCAACTTAATCAAGAGCTTCGGCACGATATCAATTTCTCAAATGTCGTTGCACCGGTCCTTCTGTTTTGGCACCGCAGCGTACCAAGCTCTCTTGGATCCCTCTTAGAGGATCTCAAGGTACCAGCGTCAACTCGAATGATGAATTGACAGAGGATCTTGCGACAGCCGCTGGGGTTCCACCGACTGTTTCGCTTGCTCCATTGATTCAAGTTGCATCCGAAACTCTGTCCATGCCGATGACGATTCTTTGGGCTTTGCAGAATCTTAAGAAGTCTGATCATTGGACTCGACAGGACACTTACGATTCATGTGAGCTAAACCCTTTCTCTCAGGCATAGCTGACTCATTGCAGGTCCTTGGTCCCGCAGAGAAGGAAATCATGGTGCTCAGATATTCGAAGAGATTCTCCATCGTCTTCCTGGAGTCAAGATGCTGAAGGTTTGACCAATCTTTTTCGGTGGATTACACTCAATGTCGTTAGCTTGATTTTTGTAGCTTTGCATTTAGGTGGTGTTTCTCTTGATCGAGAACACGGTGGAGGCATATATTCTGTTGGGTGCAGTGGTAGATTGTTCATGCTTTCGCGGTCCTCTCTTGATTGAAAAACATTGTATATCATTGATTTACTCTCCTATACGAAGTACAGTACTCTAATTCATTGCAAAAGTGACACATTGCAAAATTTGGAGGTTCGTTATAAGTCCAAGGGGGTGCCGGAAAAAAAATTAAGTACCAGACGTTGATTAAATTTTTAAGGCCCTACTGAGGGAACCTACCTACCTGAGGGTCATGTGAATTGCCTAATATGGTAACTCCGCTCACCACCCATACCCGCCTTTGTTTGGTCTTTGCCCCCATCAAGCTGTCTCCCAAACTGTTACCTCTAGTGAGTTAATATTGACAATATGATACATTATAGTTAACATCTGGATCTATACTAGTCATATACTGTACCATTTCGAGCAGTTCGGCAGGTCACATGTCACACTCAAAATAGTTTGCCGAAATTTTGTGGTGGTTACAGGTCACATAGGGTTCCGCCGGACGGTTCAGATAGGTGGTCACACCTATATATATCTTGCTTTTGAGCAGAAAACAATTGTTAAATGTGATTTGCATCTCTATTGCTTTCTAGGCTGTCCAGCGATGCGCAATCAATCTATTTTTGTTTGACAGGCTTGCGTTTAGGTTCCCCACTTAATATAGTGTCTGCTTCCCACATGACTGAGAAGCTACTGTTAAGTGCTTCAATGGTCCACACTGCTTGTATACTCTACTTATAATGGTACATTTATGCTGTAATTCTATTGATCTGCCGAAATTTTCAGCAGATCACAGGTCCCAAGGCCATCTGCCGGGCACTCCAGTTCGGACAGTGTGTCACAGGTCACAGTGGCTGCCGAACTGCTCAAAATGGTACAGTAATCAATGTCGAGCCCCAAAATGGCTGTCGGGATATATTTAGACTAGCTTGGCAATGTGCAAA
>QLOY01001492.1:0-21044 GCA_003313965.1 Megacollybia marginata
ATAATGAATTCAAGCAATAGACGTTTGATCTTCAAGTGGGTTTCCCTTCAATATCTCTATTTTTTGTATTCAATAGTCTTAGTGGATCACAAGCTCACGGCGATGGTGTTTGGAGGGTCGTTTGGAGCTATCTCCAAGAGCTCATCCTCTCCGAGGGGAAATGGTTAACACTCAATCCTGCTTTCAGCACGCCACGATTCAAATTGCCTGCTTTTTTCAATGTATCGGACGAACGTTATTGGAGAAAAGTCGGCTTATTCATTCGTCTTTCACTTTTATGGGATCTAGATATGTCGATGCTGAGTCCTCTTATTGTCTACCTGTTGGTAGGAGGCGAAGAGAGAGAGGTGATGAATCTTGATCTTGTACGGGAGGTTGCTCCAGATCTTTATGAGAAGATTCAGGAGTGGCCTCGAGTAGAGAATACCGAAGCTATCCAACAGCTTGACTTCAGAGAAAGCGGTGTCGTCAGTATGACCCTATATGAATTAAACAATGAACAGATTTCAGTAAGTCTTCTGTTAGATTTTTGTATTACTTACGCCGATAATTCCACAGTTACATGAAATCAGGAACATGGACAGAGAAGCGTATGACCATTTAAGCAACATGGTATTGCGTTTTCGATGTTTTGGCTCAGGAGCCCCTGAAATCGGTAAAATTCGCGCACATCCCATTCTTAAGGCGCTACAAGGTGGCTTCGACATGACCAATTATCCACCTTCGTCACCGTTTGCTTTTGACATACGATCCTCAATAGTCAGGGCTTCAACCGACAACATAGTCAGTGCAAGAAGTTTGGTTGAGGATATGTTTGGTCGATGAAGACGTGTCGAAGATTGGAGAGATGTGGCTGCTCGTGTCATGCCATCGCGGGAGCAAAGCATCGGTGACGAAGTTTTGACCAGATTCTTGGCATGTTTTGCAAGATGGTTGCAAGGAGGAGATCCCCAGACTCCTTTAGCAAGGTCGCATGCCTTCATCAAGAGCTTGGGTGGGTCGAAACTGCTCGCTACAGGTGGTGACTATGAGGTATGATGACACGTGTTGTTAATGTTGCGTTGACTTTGTTACTAGATTCGCCTTTGCTCGAGTTTGGGTAGTGACGCTACGCGCAGTGATCAAATCTGTGCAGTCCACACCTGCGGGAAATCTCTTCACTTTCTGGTGTCATCAGAAACCCTCAAATGGATTAATGACGTGATTCCAGAGGACCCAAGCGAAGAGACAATGTTCGATTCTGTTCTCAGCGCAGTCATCACGGATGGTGATAGTTTTGATATTGCCTAGGTAAGGATTTACTGGCATTGCGTTCATGCTCAAAGTTGTTCTAGATTGTTATTGCCAAACCCGCTCGTTGTCTCATACCCGCTCATCGTCTCCCACATTGTCCCCTGTATCGCCACGTTTGACCCACCGAATTCATACATTGTAGCATCATCGCACATTCAAGTTCTCTTGCTCTCGCATTCTGTCACTCTCTGGCTTTGTCGTATAGTCTTGCTCCTCACTCTCGCATTCTGTCACTCTCTAGCATCATCGTGTAGCGCATCATTTCCTTCCGTATGCATTTCACATGCAGTGTAAGTGTCTGCCCTTCTGACTCTGATCGTGTACACCCTGTTATTAAGGACTTTTAGTACGTTCCTGTGATTCAATAAAGCTGTAAACTGGTTAGATCTTTAATAAACGAATGTTTACAATCAAGCAAGTGTCGAAAACATCGAGAGCCTAATGGCAAAAGCGTTAGAGATCGAGACAATTGAAGTCTGGAAAACTATTTGGCAAAGTGGCCAAGTACTGAAATGAGATGGCAAAGTGGCAAAGTGAGGTAGCGAAGTGACAAACTGAAGTGGCCAAGTGGCGAAGTGAAGTGGCCAAGTGGTGAAGTGAAGTGGCCAAGTGGTGAAGTGAAGTGGCCAAGTGGTGAAGTGAAGTGGTGAAGTGAAGTGGCCAAGTGGTGAAGTGAAGTGGCCAAGTGGCGAAATGTAGTAATTGAAGTGCCGAAGTGAAGTGCCGAAGTCAGAAACCGACTTTTGTACTTATTTTTGTCCAGAGAGGACCTTCATAAAGGTCTTTTTCCGGGTGTCAGTTGGGCTTCACTTGAACCACGGCGCCGTGTACTACTAAAATTGGTTTCTGTAGAATCGTCGGATGTGTTGTTATGTCAAATGGAAGGCATGGCCAGAACAGCTGGGTCGATGCATGTATATATATTGTTCTATATATGTCGTTTGTGTACTTCTCTCTAGAAACGCTCCTGATGACACCAGCCACAACAAAACGCAAATCAATCAACAAAACCTCGACCAAGATGAAATCAGAAGCTGCCGTTGGATGGATCGCCCAAGAAACGCGGTAGAAAATCGCAAGCCGACGACGACAACAACAACAACGAATCTAAACCACCAACCGTAAACCTCGACTGTGGGAGAGGCAGACCCCGAGCCAGTGTCTCGTCTTGGGAAGACATCGACACCGTCGAGATGAATGACAACGATAAAAGCTCTCAGTGTATTTCTTATTATCGTCAGTATCCGTCCCCTTCCTCTAGGGTTAGGACAACAACAACAACAACTCGTCTCGGGAGATCATTGATCATCATTGACATCATCACCACCATCGAGATGAACGACAACGATAAAAGCTCTCAGTGTATTTCTTATTATCGTCAGTATCCGTTCCTTCCTCTGTTCGCTTCAACTATCTTGGGAAAGAAGAGAATCGGGTTTAGCAGGGAACCTGCAGAAAAGTGTCCTCAAAAGGTGACTCGGAGATGGTTATGAAAAACGCTTTTTTTTTAGATGCTCGAGTTGCGTTGGCAAGTTGAAATCGCCTGCTCAAGCGTCCCAGTGGCTTCGTCATCTAATGGTAGACGAGCTCGCTACCATTTGGAGGGACGTTCGCAACTTTTTTTTTCGTATCCTTCCAGCTGACTCGGTAGCCTAATCGACGATACCAACGTCTCCGCTGCCAGCAGGCTCACAGATCTCGGCCCTTTAATGCCTTCAACGTGTTGATGGCGCTACCTAGCTAGTGTCAGTTCCAACAGACAACCGGCGTTGAGCGTTCTCAAGTATTCTGGATAGAATGAGTATGGTAGGACTCGGAATAACTGATCAAATCATTTGGCTAGGCCCATCGCCGAATTGAGCTCGAGTTGGCCCCCACATATTAATTGGGACCTACCGGAGGCGGGATAGCCACTCAAAGTTCTAGTTAGTCTGATTTCATAGTCGTAATTCCCCAAAGCCAATCTTTTACACGTTCAAAATCAGGGACTGCAGCTCGCTGCCACAACGCATACACAAAGTCCATCGCAAACCTTGTCGAGTTTTGTGATGATTGCCCTTTGTGCATCTGAGGGAGGTTTGCAGTTTCATCATCCTCGTCATCTCCATCACCCCTCGACTCGTCCGAATCGTAACAATCTTCTTTCTGATCATATGGTATAGGCTCTTTATTCCGCCAATTTGCTAGGCAAACGGAGTGCCTGATTGTTGCAGAGACGATTAGCAGCGACAGACGCATCCATGGGATATTGTTCAAGTAATGCAGAGTCAAAGAATTGGATATGGACACGTTCATATGGATTAGTAGGAGTAATCGTAGGTGGGGTGATATCGCCGGTGGTCATCGCCCAATTTCGAAGCTAGTTAAATATCAGCAACCTACATCCCTGATACAAGTCGACAATACCTGAAGAAATGAGGCTCTCTCTGCCGCAAAATATGACAACGACATCGAGGGCGTGTTTCCACTATGCACAGTAATCAAATATACACTACTACTGCAACAGCTCAAGCATATCCAAATCATGCTGCTTCTGTAGCGTTCTGTACGAACCAACTCCCTCTGGCCACTCCACATCTCTTGACAAATGCACGGGATACCTTGCTTGATCATGGACACCCGACCAATCAAAATCCACCAGTTGAGCTACATTGTCAGATTTTATCATGATATTCGGCTTTCGTAGGTCACCAAAGACGAGATTACGGGAATGGAGAATGGCGAGTGCAGCTCTCAGCTGTTTTATAACGTCCATCGGAAGAGGTTGGTCGTCATATATACCTGCAGCCGTTTGTCCTTGTACGAGTTCCATAACAACCAGTTTCAGATTATCGTATCCAGCATCCTCACCAACGCGGCCACAGTAATGGAGCTTAGGTGCCATGTTTTGCTCTGCAAGTAGCCTGTGTGCTTCTTCGCCGTAAGTTTGAGCAAACTTGACCACGATGAGCTGTTGTTCGTCCTGGATAGTCTGAGCCAGGTATGTAACACAAGCTGAATCGGATGAATACAAGGGTTTCAAGTATCTGAAATCAACGGTTCTACCGTCCACATTGTATGAGGATGGGAAAGGAAAGAAACGTGGAGATAGCTTTGTCAAGGGATGGCACTCCAGCGCAATGTAATAATCGTCAAGAGCATTAAGGCTCTCCTTGAGCGCCCGTAATACGGCCGCAACGCGTATGCAATGTGCGTCACTGAGAACTGGGCTGGTTCCAAGCCAGATGAAATCAGTCAGGCGCTGGACTATTGGTTGAGAGGGGAATACAGCGCCCATGATAATGAGCCAGGGTCCGGCAAGACATATTATGAATGAAGGGCAAATGCAATTTTCACGAAGTCGTTGATGCTAAACTTCACTTGAGATCACGATATGCAAGAATAAATGCACGGCACTCACATCGTTAGATCGCCAAAAAGCAAGATAGGAGCACCCTCCCTGGATAGACACATCACAACCCCCAGAACCCAACTCCGACTTTTCTTCCACAATTGCGAGTGCTGCAGCCTCAACTGGGGTTTTCCGATGCTCGTGAAGAATAATATGATCAGATGAGGAAGAATCGGTATTAATGCACTGGGTGAGTGCTCTGGTCAAAATCTCAGAAAGGTGCGTGCGGGTCGGTGTCTGTCGTGATTTCTCCGCAGTCGCAATGCCAGATGCGCTTCGCATGAGCTGAGCAGTCTGATCGATTAGTTTTTCTGAAAGATTACTCGTGTCATGCATTTTGGAGAGGAATTTTGCGAAAACAGGGTGGTACAATTGGATTGGGGGAGCAACTGTTGGTGTAGGGGTAGCAGGATCGTAGCGACCATCGAGGATGACAGTATCACCAGTCTGTGTCTTGCGATAGTTGGTAGAACGAGCGTTCTGAGATGGACTCAGCCGTGTGGCGCTGAGCATTCTCAAGTATTCTGGACAGAGTGAGTATTGGTCGAATAACTATTAATAACTGATCAAATCATACTGTGAAAAGGTTCGTCGTTCTCCCCTGGCTCTAATGACAAGCGCCGCTTAGCAGGGGGTGGCACTGCATAAATCATTAAGAGACATAACCCAAATCTGTGAGCACTCACCTGGGGGAGCTTGTATAACAACGTGGAGGGCCTCCTCACCGATGTCTGAGAAGAACTCAGCTAATCGCTTCCACGAGCTCAACGAGACATCCGGATCAAGGACGAGACCTTTGAGTTTCTCCTGAAGTTCTTTGTTCGAGTTAGCAGAAATGGAAACTTGCCACAGAACAAGAGTGTCAGCGTCAAGGTGTTGGAATCTATGTGGCTTTTCTTCTTTGATTGCTTTCTTGAGCACACTGACTTTCTGTGTACTTGCGATTTCAACTGAAAAAACCTGGCTAGGCCCATCGCCGAGCACCAAACAATTGAGCTCGAGTCGCGACATGTTGGTTACGTATAAGACAGAGTGAGCACGTGCACGAGGCGTTTGCTTACGGAGCATTATCAACAAATCATTTTGTAACAGGTCACTTTACTTCACTTTAGCAATAGGATATCGGTTGCGAGGAGTACCTCTTTGGCTCAACGGAGAGTACAGGAACGGTGTGTATGCATTTCTAGAGGGTTGGTTGGCTGTGGATGAATGGTATAGCGATTAGATGATTCGGACACGAAACAAAGGTTGATTCGAGTTACTGTATGCTACCCATAAATGAGCCAGGCTAGCGTTTTTTGAACTTCCCATGTGACAGACAAGCTGGCAAGGAGAACCGGGCACGTTAATTGATGCTTATGGGTCTGGGGAAGCTTACCCAAGTCGGATGGCAGAGTTTGGGCAAGCGGTTCCTGAGATATAAATATTTCGATCGGAACAGTCAGATCGGTCCGAAAACGGCTGAACGAGCCACCAAAAAGAATATTCCAATTTTAGCTTGATTTTCGGCTCATTTTTCTCCCTCTCGCTTTCCTCTCATTCTGAACCGTTTCCCCCCATTTTTTTTGCAGATATATTGTCTATAGGTCCTCTACTATGCTCGGAGCTGACAAATTTAGGTTCTACTGCCTAATAAAGCCCGTCTACGGGTCATCCGAACTGGCCCTAATTCTCGCTTAGTGGATATTGAGCGGCAGCGTCCATATGTTCTATTCACAGCTTCACAATCCGTACAATTGCTGCACCCTTTTTCCTAGCCAAAATCTGTATAAGGTGCATTTCTATTGTATCCTATAGTACACATGCTGAATTTGAGAGCAATATAACCATACATTTCACGTGTGCTTTTTTTGGAAGATGTCTCTGTCAGGGTTCACTCGACATGAATTTGGTGCTCAACGGTAGCCTCAAAAATTCTGAAAAAATCACAGTATGTCAAGTGTACCAATGTCTTTAGCTACCCAAGTTCATTTCTTTGTGCGCTCCACCCCCGACCGGCTGTGGCCTATGACATCACCCCTTAATATCCGCTAAAACCGAATCCCATGTGAATGGTCGACACCCTCTTGCTGCCTCCATCATGGCAGCGAGCTGCATGAATTTTGGTGAGAATACTCTGTATATATTCCCCTTGTCTTACATTGTCACACTGTTTGAATACAGTTGTGTCTACTTGGTTGGGCACTGAATCACTTGCCGGTTGCATGTCATAAAATGGGCTTACCTAACAAACATCTGTCCCTATCGTAGTCAGAGCATGTTATATGGCAGGGTTAACTAGCCAAAAGTGTAGCCTATAATATATTCTGTTAGGCCTGAGAACCATTTGTATATAGCTTTTGAAATGAGGGAGAAATACGCTTGTGGTTCGTCAAGGGGTGTGGCTCGGGGAGGGGTAACCCACGGTATTGCTATTCTCTGACCCCTTCTTTGGCCTTCGCGGATGCTTGATACACCGGCCATGCTTCAGTTGGCAAGACAATTGTCTTGTCCACATAATAGGTTCGCTCTTAAGCTTTCTCTTTCCGCTGTGTTGTTCTGGGCGCAGACGAATGTTTATGACAGTATGTACGCCTGCTTCTGTCTTTCCTCCTTGGTTCAGAACCAACCCGACCACCCACTGCTGCTTAGCCTGACAGCGCTTAGGTCCCATACTTGCCCAATACCCTGTATCTCGCTGGTACTTTGCTACAGAATGCGTCAAACAATGCATTCCTGAGGTAACTGGAGCCAAACACCCCTCTGCTGAGCATCACATCTTCTCTCCAGATCCTTCCGTAAGTTGAAAAAAAAACACGTCTTATTCTACAACGCTCGATAGGGATTTGCGGTCAAGCTGTTGTGAAGTAAACTTGCTTGTTGTCTGATTTCTTCGGATCATGGTGCGTCGTCTATCCGTATCTGCATCCTTGTTGATACAGATTCGCACAAGAGCCAAAGACGAACTATTTTGTGCCGGCACCCGTATCATATAGACTATAGTCGTATGAGACATTGGTTGGCGTCGTTGGTGTTCGCGGAGTAAACTGGTGCCTTATGGAACCTGACAGGCTCTGTTGAAATAGCTCAGGTAGCATGTACCAACTCTTCTGAAATGAAACAACCCATACAAGCGATTCATTTATCCAGCCCGTAGATCTATACCCACTCGACTTGCGGTAATAGTTGACCTCAAACATAAAAGTAGAAGGACAGAGGATTACACCGAAAGTCCCAAACAATGACTGTCAAATATTTAATTGACTAGTACCCATCGAGCGAAAGAAGAGTGACGTGGATAATTTGTCGGTGTGTATGCGGGTAGAAACGAAGAAAAATGGTATATAAACACATACCCTTAGACCGAAATTTGGAGGCATTGCTCGGCATTGCATCTGCGTCGGGAGCAGTACCATGATTATAACAAAGTAACAGCTGAGAACGGCATTAGCCGCCGTACGGTCGAGAGGGAATTCAAATACTTTTAAGAGGCGGTTTCTGCTCCTCTGCGAACAATACCAGTGTTCTCGGATGTGAGACTGACCGGTACCGGTATGTCGATTCAATACAGTTTGTTCCCAAACTCGTAAGCTGTATAGCAATGAGCGGAAAGATGTGAATAACGATGCGTACAATACAGCGGTGGTAGCAAGGAGCAAAGTCAGATTGTCAGTCATAGGTATTGTCTGTACTCTCCTTGTTTACGACTTGTGACGAGATTTGCAAAGCAAGTAGTTCCAGACGCCGACTGTGAAACGATTAAGTATGTTGTAACGAGGAAGCAACGAGGATGAGTATTTGCTTCTTTCCAGACCATAAGGACAGCTAGCATCACACTATTCTTTACTTACCGGCGTGGGAGCAGCGAGGGATGGAAACCCTTGGAGACCAGACCTCAGAAGGGCAGATGAGAGTAAACGGAGGCTACGCCAGTAAACAGTGTGAGATGGAATAAAGTAAAATTTTGACCACAGGTGGTCAGACATAAGAAGAGATGATACTCACTTGCGTCGATGCCGGAGCATTCGGATGCATGTTTTCATCCTCGTCATCCTCGCTTGCTCAACGGCCGGGTGCTCGTCTGCAGTTTGTGGTTGCAGCTATCTGTCTGCTGAGGTCTGCTGAGGTGGCCGACCGACAGAAGCGCCAAGACTCTTTATGGCAATAAAGCATTTACTTTAAGTTGGGAAGTACTTAAGTACCGTTAAGGAGGTAGAATGATGGTGGCAAACAGCATAATACAGCACACGGCTGGCAGATTAGCGCTTAGCGCTCGCTCAACAATATCGGGAGTAAGGTCGGAGTTTCAAATCTGCCACGTGCTTTCTTTGACGCGTCTGCGTAAACACGTTCCCTACATACAATTGATGATTGCAGAAGACTGTGCCACCGTTTCCTGATACGTTCATTTTTTTTCTACTTTGCATTGCGACCTCCGAGAGCTGGTAGCCATCGTCTAGTGCTGGTCTATCGAGATGAGCCTCCAAATGGTCTCAAGGCAGGAATCGCCGAATCGGGGAACGACCATTAGTCCGACCATAGTGTCGCTGTATCTGATAAATCGAGACTGCAATGGCCCAGAATCCAATCAAACACATTCGCTTTGTGAATGGGGACGACCCAACATTCTCAGCACTCTTCGTATTCTCTACAAGCTGCTTCTTCGTTATATAGGCTGGTGCCTCTTGTAAATACTTCTCTCTTATGGCTGGAACGAGCTCTGGGGGGTAAGTTACACTGCTTACCTACCTTGTTCATCACAGAACAACAGGCTAATTGCTCTGATGCCCGGGTGCTAAGCAATTTCAGTATACGAAGCATTAACGCAGGCAGTAATTGCCCATCCAAAATCTACAACTGGCAAAGGAAAGTTTAGTGCGAAAAAGTTGTAAGACGCAGTCAAATCCGTCATTAGAAGAAAGCTGGGTGATACAGATGCTAAACTACTGGATCCGAACATTTGCAAGACGTACGTTTCTCCCAGTATCTCCGTGAAGTGACAAGGGACTAACTCGGTTCCAGGTTTGTCTGCGCTCGCAACAGTCTCAATATGAATGCCGGAACTCCTCTTCCGAACCTATGTCTCCCCTGAAAACCCAAACTCCGATTGTACATCTGGGAAGCAGTTCACGCCACTTCCGCTGCCCCAACCTTTTTCAAAGGCATGAAGATCAAAACTCAGACATATGTCGATGGTGGAACGGGCCACAATAATCCCACCCCACTGGTTATTACGAGGCCCACTCCCACCCCCTACTTCTATAAAGCCTTATTATCCATGCCTCATGCACTCTGATTACTGTTATCAGGCTTGCATTAATTACAGAAAAGGTTAGCAAGCTCGTATCAGTCGAACTTTTGTACAGCAATCTGCATTTTCTCATTTTAGCGGACTTAGACATTTGCAATGACAAGAAGGAAAGGGATACAGGCGCTACAAATGTGTACCCTTCGCTCAGAAAACATTGCTCTCTCCGGCATCGTCTGGTTCACCTGCCTTTTGTCGTAGAAGCCACTCGAGCGCTTCTTTCCCCAAAGGACTATCCCATCGAGGGTCAGTGTAGGAAACCAACGTGGTGGCCATGTCCTCTTCGTCGTCACCACTTATGCCCATTTCTGCTAAGAACGTCTGTATTTCAGTTTCGTCATGGTCCTCGGTGATGTCGCCACATAGTGCACTCATTCCTATGCTATGCTGAAAATGGAGACGGAGGAAGTGACTGATATCAGGTTTCACATCCACAAGGTGGGTCTTCAATGAGACATCAAGGGGCTCAAATACGACGATACAGTGGTTATCCTCACAAATTTAAGATACGGTGAGGTTTCACGCGGGAGTACCTACCTCAACATCGACACTAATTGCGTTTGCCCAAAAGTGATCGGCAATGTCCTTGCGAAGACATAGTGCATTGCTGGGCACCAAGAACTCATCCAAGTTGCATTCAGTAGGAGTGAGATAGTACTGTTGCTTCAATTTAGGCATGTCATATCTGTCTGCACACTGAATGGCAGTCAGTATCCATCACGGAGACACGGACAAGATAAGGACCCGCCAAACCTTATAACCTTGCCAAGGAGGGAAGATCCAGCTAGTCGTCAGCAAAGAGGGGTCAGATGTTCCTGTGAAAAGGCAGCATTGGTCTCGTTGCTTGATAATGTTAACAAGAGAATCTGGAAATCGAGACTATGTCAAATTCAACACGCTTAGCACTTAATTTGAACTGGCAGGAAATGCATACCTTTTCCCAAAGCAACGAGTTTCCCTGAATGTATTCCTGGTCAATGGAGAAAGTAAATCCAGGTTCAGGTAAGTAGAAAACATCGGCATTTGTGTCAATGATTGAACCGTCTTACAAAGTTACAATGTCAGTCGGAACAAATGCAAGATGAGCCATACCGTTACCTAAGTTAAAAATACCATAATCGCCTGGAGCGAGTCGGTCGTCCGAAGTCGTTTCCAAAGCTGGCGCATTTTGGATACGTGTTACGGCGTACGTAAAGATGTAATCAGGCGTAACATTAACAGGATAAAGTGCGTAGTGGCCAACATCTATCTCAATAGAGAATTGAGATCGAATTGCAACGTCAATCCAACGGTATAATGTCGAGACTCTAAGTGGACGACTGTTGTCAGTATGGAAACCTGTATCAATGTTTAGCGCATAATAATTCCATCAACATTCTCACCCATAGCTAGCCTACTCGTCCTCGTTGACCATATAAATACATTACGATCTTGGCGAAGGGACTTTTTGGACAAACTATGCGCAGGGAAATTTGTCGTCATTCCAACTGGAAGGAAAAAATCAGGGCAAATCACGTGCTTGATTTGCAGACTTTTTATATGGCAGACCTCGCCTCATGCTTTCCTCCTGAGAGAACACCCAGCAGGCCTCATGATGCGAGGCCAGTACGAGGCTCATTTGCTCAGAAATGGGAGGCAGCCTCGTGCTCTCTTATACATCATGCTGTCCTCGGACCTTCTGGCTGCCGTGCAGGCTGCGTTCACACGGCCTGGGATATACTGGTATATACTGTGAGTGTGGTAAAAAATAACATTTATGAGTCTTCTTGGTCGACCCGGAAGCATCGGCTTTTGAGAACACGCAGTCTTATAAGTCGCCACACGAGGAAAACATGAAGCATCATGAGAAAGCTCCCAGCCCATGATGCGTGAGCAGCACGAGGCGCCTATATAGCCCGTATTTCGATATAGCACGTTGCTTATATCTCATTAGCTTTCCATGGAATTCCACAGCAATCGATACTTGAATCACGACCAGCGTAATGTGCACGTTTGGTGCTCCGCGTTACACCGAAGTAGCGAAATCGGTAGTCCCCAATACGGCAAGCCTACCCTCGGGCTAATTGCGGGCAAGGAAGCTTCCCTAAATTGAATGCAAAAGCTAATTTAACTTTCCAGGCTACTACGTGCGCAATAATTTTCCATCTGCCGTGTTTTATGAATGGATAAAGATAATAGTGACACTCAGAGGTACGCAGTTCATTCTTATGCTTTTGCTCAGTTCATTCTACCAGAACATGAAAAGGATCTCATACGGCTGGTTAAAACTGAAGATCCAACCCAGCTGACTTTTACTCTCTATACCACTGAGCTTCCTTTTCCACACGAACCTGTTGTAATACCCAACGACAGTGTGGAGCCTCTTGAGCCAGGGCACTACATGTTGGTCCTCCTGAATCCCAGTAATTTTAAATCTCTTGTTTTAATCGCAAGCTAATATGTGGCACAGACAATGGTACTCTCTTACCTTGCTGGGCTAATGTTGACAGTACCACGTTTCCCAAACGAATCAAAACCGTCACGCAGACCAATACTCCGTCCCAGAACAGTCCAACATTGTTGCAGAATCCTCCCATCGCTGTGAGCTGCCACCTTGGCCGTTGAATGGAGCTTTTCTCTAAGTTGTACAGTCCAGAAGAGATCTTCAAACTCGCAAATCAGTCAGAATGCGTGATAAACGTTGTCTAGCGACTGGTCAAAAAGCTAGTCAGAGAAATCGGGGGGGGAACTTTACGGGTCTAGAAGTGGCTCATATATTCCCATTGATGGCTGCTTCTGAGCAATCATCCGTCAGTATTCTGAGTTGCTATCTGGGTACAAGCACCGCCTAATTTCTGACACCAGGGACCATTCAAACGCCATTTGGCTATGGCATCTCAGCGCAAAGTTGCATCACGAGAAGCCGCTGACAAACCATTCAATGCAATGCTTCTTCGTGCAGATGTCCATGCTCAGTTTGACGATTATCAGTGGTCAGTATGGGTATGTCCACTTTAACAGGCATCAATGCACTTGATTCAACCATTCTAAACAGTTATGGAATGATAAATGGGTTATCATCCGCTTCGAGCTCCTTCAGTCACTGACTGCCAGTATCTTGAAATTCCAGCTGCAGCATTGCTGGGTGGCATAGCAGCACCTGACACCGAACTCCTCAAGCACCACTGCAGGATTGCGGTGCTTTGGCATGTCAGAGGCTTTGGAAGGAAGCCATCACAAGGATACCAGTCCTTGGTGTGGTAGCTACTAATGGGGGACTCTCTAACAATACATAGTGTTGCAGATGTAATGGTTTTGAGTGGCAGCTGAACTGAAACTCAACTGAAACTAAGACACTTCATTGTTGAGTGCAAGCTTTGCAGATTGAGGTTGTGGCACCTAATAGGTATACTTGGTGTGAGCAGGGGAGAAAAGTGGGAAGATGTGATGGTGCATTTTCCTGCATCACTTCCTTGTGTTCATTGACTGAAAGATGTAGAACTACAGGGGAGTGTAATCAGTATTACAGTGACAAATAGGGATCCGAAAAATATAGGGATCCGAAAAATGTGCACTGTATGCACAAGAGAGTAGTTTTTTGGCCATTTGGTGGCCACCATGTGAAAGCTAAGGTCGAAAAACCTAGGTACCCACATTTATAGTATGCAGCATGTCTGTCATCTTGCTGTACAATTTTTGGTCGTAATTTTGGTGTCCAGTCACGTGATTGATTTCGTTGATCAACAGACTGTGAAAAACAATAGTATAGGATTCGAAAGAGTGGGTCTGGGGGTTTTTCAGCATCAGGATCATGATGGTGACAAGAACGAGTGCTCAAATCTATGTTGTTATCAAGTTATGGCAGGATTTTTCGCTTCCCTATAAAAATAGATTTTCAACCTGTTGAAAGTTCAATGCAATACCATGCTTTCCAGAGGGCAAATGGCTCCATTCAAAGTTTAAACCACACAATTGAATAGCATAGAATGTGATGGCAATATCACATTTTGTCCAAATGTCCATTATATTGCCTTAAAATGCAGATTTTCGGTCGATGTTTCGCTTCCCTATTTGTCACTGTAATGGCAAATGCCCAGTGAGAATTCATCTAGTCTCTTCTAAACAGACAATACATGATCGCTGTTGACAGTTTTTTGAGATGCGATGTGTATGAGTCTGTCACTTATGTGACCCGTTACTATGCTAGACCCATGTGATTATGTAATCTTGAGATGCAAAATTTTCAAAAATGCATAGCTAGATAGGCTTGTAGGCACAGGATGTATACAATATTGATTCAGAATGATAGATAAAGTAGCTCCAAAATACGCGAAAATTCGATGCCTAAAGTCAGTTTTGAGGTAAGACAATGTAAGGTGAGCAAAAGCCAAGGCAACGCACTGTCGATATTTGGGGGGTTATTATGGGCTGGAATTCAGCATCAGGTGTATAGGATTGGAATAGAATGCACCATGAAGCTCATTATGTCCCCAATGCCTCTATCTCAACTCTGCTGCCTCTCATTTCACCCGTGCTCCTTTCAGAGGTTCCGTGGCCATTGGGATGGCTAAAAATGGTTTGGTTGTTTGCAGTTCACCTACTGGAGTGTTCTGAGATTGTCAATGAGGCAGAGAGATGTGTGGCAATGATAGGGAATGCGAACCTCTGCAGAGGGTACAAGATTACATAATCTGGGGGGTCTGACACTTAGACCCCCGTGACAAAAAATAGACTAGAATTCATCAGGGAGGAGCCAACTCATGTCAACTTTAGCTGACATAGTTTGAACAGCTGACCATAACTATTAACCAACCTAGTGGGCCATCCCAATTGGGTGGGACTTCCAAGTCCCACAGTGGCCAATGAACCAAAGTCAATATGGTCAAGATGAGTAATGTAAGTCAATTACCAGGTGCTGAAATGGCCAACCTTTGGTGGCAACATGAGTCCCTAGAGTCCTAGGCCATATTAAGCTGGCTAATCATTGCCATAATCTGGAAAGGCTTAAAGCATTACTGAGGTGGTGATGCAAAGAGTCCTGTAAAGCTTAAGGTGTCTATTGCATAAAAATAACAATGGCTTACCACTTGCTTATCACAGTATCAAGCTTATAGCCAAGTGAACTGAGACAGTCTTCCAATGTGTGAGATACTGCAGTAACATTGGGAGATACACACAGAAAAAGTTTTTGTCCAAATTCGAAGACCTTCATGTCTACAGCAAGTGAAGGTAGAACTGGGGTGCATGGAAACAGCCCATATTGAATCAGTTGTATCCCAATGGGATGGAGGCTGCATTGATGGAGTGTAATCTCTTCAACATCAGAGAAATAGACAATTTTGATTTGAAGAGTATGCCCCTGCTCACATCTGCAATCATAGCAATTGGGGTGTCAGACTAAGTCATAATGACTGTGTGCTCTCCCAAAGGTGCATGAATGGCTGGATTGCTGCAGGGATCACTTCTTCTTGCCATCATTTCCACTGTGCAGTTTTCCAACATCATGTATGTGACATACTATCTTTGTCACCTTCAGCTGTGGTGTATATCAACATTGATGTGTCTGTGTCCACTACATGCACATTTTCTTCAAACTCATGTTCCTCATCTCTCACCAGAGGTGCTGGTGGACTGGGGTTCCTTATGGGAGGTTGATAAGGAAGGTTATGGTGTTGAGCATAACCTTGGGATCCAATAACAGCCACTGGTGCAATTTTTTGCAAATGAGCAAAATGATGAGGTAACATTGGTGTGAGTCCAATGTAAACAAAGGCTGGGTGCGATATGATTGCTTTGGTATGCGGGCAAGCCATAGAGTAGTGTTTGATTCTGTTGTGACCTTGTTGAGCACTTTATTTTATGCTTCAAAAGTCCATGACAAAGCATGCATAAACACTTACAAAGGATGGTAATTATAATGGTTCATGCACATTTACCAGCATGGTTGGTCAGTTGGCTAGGTATGGAGCCAAATTGAGTTGGTGATGTCACTGCATTGGTGGGAGGTGTTGCATGGCCATGCTTGAAAGGCAGCAAAGAATAGCTGCTTGTTAGAATGATTTGTCAAAGAGCTGAGTGTATGGTATGTTCTGGCTATTTTGAGCTCCAGTTCAGCGACTTTTGTCTGGAGACCATTCTTGTTGCAATGTTTGAACAATTAACCCACTAGGATTGACTGACTTCCACTTGGCCATGACTCATGATATTGCAAACAGATAGTGAGCATGTTCTCAGAGAGAGAAACTAGCAATTCCATGGTTTGCAGCAGAAAGAGATGGAATGGCTATGGTAGGCAGATTGGTCATGGTTTGTTTTTGATATACCAAATATAGTGTTGTTTGTGAGTCAGCATCACATGGCATGACTGCCCTTCTCTCTGGCCATCTCCTGTACTGTAACTGCTCCATGTCCTTGTCATCCAGTAATGGTAGGTCTGAGCATTGCCAAATAACGGGTTATGTTGTTTGTGACTTGAGAATGGGGACCCACTGGTGCCGTTTAACCATGTATAACTTACTACTGAATTGGAACTCCTACTATGAGATCTAGTGAGTTGTATCTTCTATGTACTTGACTATTTGATTAAAGACATTCCATGCATTCAACAACCTCAAAGTTGGAGCACCAAGGCTTTGGTAAACTTCAAAGGCAAGTTCATCAAACTCATCCGAGACCCAGCAGAATGCTTTGTTCCTTGGTGTCTGTATTTCAGAGTGTAGAATGTTGATAACCTCTTGACTTCAGATTCTCCAAACTGTAGTCCTTTGGATGGTCAAAGATGACTTGAGGAGCAACACAATCAGGTAATTGTTTCTTCTTTTGGGATTGAGGTTTTTTGTGATTGAAATAATCCATAAATTCATCCAGTTCTGCTTGTATGACTTTAGGCATAACCCACTCTGAATATTGGACTGAATTTGAAGCAAAGGTAAATAAAATTTATGCACACATGGAGCAGATTTGCAGCATTTAGATATCCACAGGTCCAGCCTTGCATCAGAATTTCGCAAATATTATGACCATGAAACTTTTGATCATAGGACCATGTAGATTCGATCACAATGTTCTGTTTGCTAGGAAGTGAGAGAACTGGTGGCCATTCATCTACTGATAATTTGAGAGTGAATAGTTCTCTGAGAAATTGAGAGTTAGCTAATTTTTCCAACTTTGAAGAATGAACCTTAATGTCTGCTGATTTGCATGCATTATACCCACTTCAGAGCCTCCATCAATGGTGAGTTGTATGGGAATTCCTGGTAAGCTGGTGAGCTAATTGTAGCATAGATGTCTGAATGGTACCTTCCACAAAGTCTTCTTGAAACATAACCCAATCTGATAGTTGAAGTCCTTCTTCAGGTATTTCAGTTGTTCTGGCATTGAAAACCCTTTTTGAAAATATTCAAATAGTTTAGCCTTAAGTTCATCTGGCTCTGGCACTAGAAGGCAGGTCAATTATGTGGGCTTTTAGATTTAGATAGCATACCATTGCCATTATCATATCCATTGATACCTTTTGGGTTTGGCATGGTTAACACTGAGGTTGAAAAGTTGAAAGTATGGAACTATTTAATAATGTCTGTGAGGGAGAGGAAGGCTGTGGCAAAATCTTCCCCTTGTGATCCTGATCTTTGTGCCAAGTGTCAAATGATTATAGATCCTAATGCTCCAGAGGATCTACAGAGAAAGTGTCAGGTATGATCTATGCTCCATTTATTCATTTGTGACTAATCAATCACAAGACATATTCACAATGCACTCACTGTGGTTGTGCTGCTATCAATCTTGAGACACTGTGTGGCATATGCACCAAAAGAATTGCATATAATAGTGGGTGGCTCTTACTCATCTAACCCAAGAAACTCAATCCCCTTAGAGGAAAACAATGGAATGACTTATGTTCAACTTGAAGCTCAGCAGACACCTCTGAATCAGCCTCCCTTGAACCCTATGCCCCCCTGTAAGTCTACCAGCTTTCCACAATTCAATTTCTAAGATTTTATCCTGACCAAATTGTTCATAATATGAACCACAGCCATACAACACACTGGATAATGACTCACATGAAGAAGGGACAGCTAGTACAAAAGTCAGCTACAGTACCACTCAATACTGCAACAATGAACTCTCTGCAAGCTGCACCTGGCCAGCATCGAGTTCAAGTGATAATGCCAAGTTTTTTTTCCAGTGAGAAGGCCATGGGAACATTGGGCACTGTTAATGAACAGCTCAATGCTTCAATGAGAATGTCAGGTAAGTTCCTTACTATGCTTCACACAGTATTTGGCCTAAAGACAGCTGATTCAGATAGAAGTTTTTGATTTGGTTACCAAAACATTTGATGTTACCTTCACGTTGACCAGCCTAGTCAATCTTGCAGTGTAAGTCATATCTCCATCTATTTCCTTACCTGACAAGTCTCTTTTACTAGCTTCAACTTCACATTCCAGAGACATGGCAATGTGATTGTCAAAATTCCAGCAGGACTAACACTTGGTAAATACTTTGAAAGCACTCTTGCTTTGGTGATTGAAGATTGTGGTCCTGGAAAAACAAAGGTCTTTGGATATATCTAGAGGCATGATTCAACCATCAGCATGTAACTTTGACTCAATCTTTGCTACCTTTCACTCAAAAAAGTTGTTTGAAAAGCATACCAGAGTTCCTTTGCCATTCTGCAAACAGACTGGTATGAAACAAAAGGCTATAGGGCCTGCTAGTGAAGTTGCATCGCTCTTGAAGCAACCAAGAATGAGCCTTTGTACATGGCTGATTTTCTCTTTTAGACACATGCCTCTAAGATCCTTAGTTGGAAGTTGAATCCAATCTTTCATTCCAATTACACTCTCCTCCTCCAGTCAAGTTAATACAGAAGCAATAAAGTTAACCTTTGCCAGCATTGCATTGGACGAAACCAATGGGCACATCAATATATGTTGGTCAGACATTCTGATGGATTCAGAACTTGTATCTGCCAAAATTAGAGAGCCTTCATTTTCATGTGGGCTAACAAAGATGGCATATAAGGTTTGTAAACAACTTTTGAGTTCATATTATTCTAATGGATACATCAGACAAACATCACCTATGATGGAAAAGATACCATTGGAATTGCAAAGTGCTATTTTCAAGTTGGCCAAGGCAGAAATCAAGTGTCTATTTGAGAAAATGCAGACAAACTTACTAAAGAAGTCATTCATCAGAGACAACTAGATTGGTGCTTTACTGGTTTTAGAGAACATGTAGAGAATGAAGGATTGTTGGAGTTTTTTGAAGGTGTCCTGATTCTGAATACACCTGACATACTAGACAGATTTCCAAGTTTCAACACCTGACCTTGCTCAGGAGGTTATTGCAGATGACAAGAGCCTGTCAAAGGCCTCTGGTATCTCCCAGTCCCAATATCATGAGCATTCCAATGCAAATGACTCTATCACCTGGATATTGGATGACAAATGCAGTAGTACAGTCACTCACTACTGTGGTATGCTAGCCTTTCCACCAGCTGAGGATAAGCATGCAACAACCCTCAGCACATTCCAGCACTTCAGCTACCTGGGTTAATGCTTTTTGCAGATCTTCAAGGTGAGATTAGAGTAGTGACTGTTAGGTGCCATGCAAGGAACTGGGTGGCACATCCGCAAACACTATATATAAGTGATGCGCTTCCGCACATCGGGTGCCCGCACTCCGGTCCGGATGACTAATCCGGAGCCTCGGAATAGGCCCAAGACCTTAGGGGCCTCAGGGAATGACTGGAAGCACAGCACACAAGACGATTTCAAGTCTGACTACTACAAAACTGAGAGGAACTATTTATACTACTACTGGAATAACTCCGGAGGCTTACATAAGGGTCATGGGTCCTATGCGGAGTAAATACGGAACAATAGAAGACATACACAGGGTAGTAATATCAGTAAGCAGTATCAGATGACAAGGGTAAGTAATAGAAATGATAAAAGATGATCCAGAAACATCCCCTGGTGTTCCCGAGCGGTCTGAAATAGATTCCGATCGGATCCGGACCGGACCGAGGTAATCCCGAAGCGGAAACTCGGAAAACCTCGGAAAACTCGGAGGCTGCAAGGGATTGGCATGGCGCGTAACAGTACCTTCCCTTTAGTCCCGAGCCCTCGAGGGACATTACAAGGTCAACCACTAACTGCCTGGAGTGGGTCCGAGTTAGAGCCTGTAGTGAGATCAGACGCGGGTCGGGCCCAGTGGAATCAGATCGGACTGAGTGGAAATGGACTCGGAATGCAGTGGAATGCCATGGAAACTGATGCAGCTTCAAAGGGCTGAAGGTGTCGAGTTGGAATGGCCTCAGACTCAGACCGAGACCGCGGGAATCGGGATCGGAGCATCGGAATGAGTAGGGAAATACTGGATGATGAAGGAAAGTGTTGAAGTGGAAGAAGGAAGTTGAAACCGGAAGTGAAAATTGGAAGGACTCCAGAAAACGCGGAATGAAGCGGAACGACTCCGGAAAATGCGGAACGATTCTGGAAAAACGCGGAACGACTCCGGAAATGGTGGAAAGACTCTGGAAACAACTCGGAAAGGGAAAGACATTGGAAAAGAAGTGGAAAGGGAAAGATATTGAAAGATATGATAACTCATTCAGTGACACTAATGAGATATCGGAACAGCCCGGATCGGAACCGGACTGGGTGTCTGCGCAAGGTGTGAAAAGCGGATCCACAAGGAGTGACTCATCGGACTGATAGGACTGGATATGATGTTCTGCGGTACCTGTTGATCAACGGATCATGATGGTGCCAGAACTGGTTCCGGAATCTATATCAGATGATAAACCAATTCACCTTCACCAGACGGAATGAGGAATGAAAGGAGTTAAAAGGCTGTAATGTTAGGTAGCGGAAAAAGCGGAATCGGATCGGAATTGATCGGAAATGAGCGGAAAAGAGTGGAAAGATACGGCCTCAAAGGGCTGAGGGTATCGGATCGGAATCAGATCGGAACTGAAGTGGAAGGAGCAGAAAAGAGCGGAATCAGATCGGAATGCGATTGGAAATGGTCGGAAATGGTCGGAAATAAGGGGAAAGTGATACGGCCTCAAAGGACTAAGGGTAT
>QLOY01001494.1:0-40616 GCA_003313965.1 Megacollybia marginata
CTGCAGTTGTACGCAGCCGCCAGCTCGGGAAGAAGCATAGAGACTTCATTCTCTATGTTTGGACTTATGGCCCCTCTGTGTGCCGTCCGCCCTTTATGTCAGTAGTATAACATGGACATTTTGGTTCATAGGTAGTCAGTACGGACATTCCCCTTAGTGGTCCTAAGTCCCTTTCAAAGTCGATTACTGTCGACATGCTGTTGAAACCTTAATACCTGAACATATTCGGTTAACTCCAAAGAGTTCCAGACTATTTTGGTTTACACTTGTACCGGGTTCCAGGGTTGATACTGGAAATGGTGACTCTGTCAGGAAAGGCACATTGGTGCTGAAGGAGTTCGACCGAGTGTAAATCATATGGTTGGGAACCATCTGTTCAAAGGAACGATATATGTATCTGTCCTAGACGTCCACCACCAGGAACTTCTGCCTTAGTCAAACCTATGGAAAAGTCCGCCCGGGATAAAACCCTAAAGGATGACCATAGTTAGGACTTCGGATATAGTTGTGGATAAGCACTTCGTGCCCAACGTCTAGTGAAGAATTAAATAAACATGTCTTCCTTAGATGAAATGTTCTAATAATGAGGGATTAAACCTCCCATGCGATAAGGAAAGACGAATTCTTTGACCACTAAGTCTTATAGTACGTTCCAGTTGGGATGATGTAGAAGATCCTGATGGACCGAATGTACTGATGGATAATCACCACTTGATTCACCACGTTCACTTTATTTCACCCATATGAATCGTGACGCACGAGATCCATCACCTGATCTCTATGCTGGATTAACCACCACCATCACAATACGATTCTAACCTCACCCACAGAACTTTTTAAAACTTTCAAATATCAAATTCGAAATGTCTTCCACCTCTACCACCAAGATCTCTGCTTCTATCCCCACCCTTAAGGGCGCGGATAATTACCATAAGTGGGCCTCCACCTTGAAGGCCTACTTTATGGTACAAGGAACCTGGCTTATCATCGAAGGAACGAGTAAAAAGCCGTCCCCTGTAACTATTGCGGCGGTACCCGCCATCTATAATACTAGCAATACTATCTGTATACAGATGCAAAAACCTTCATCTGATAATGCAGAAGAAATCAAGAAATGGAGCGAAGATGACATGCAGGCAAACGGCCTCATAATATTATACATGGATATTGAAATCCGCGAGAAATATATGAAGGCCACTGCTGCCGAAACCTGGAAAGCTTTGCTTGACCAGTTCGGCAAACCAAGTCAAATCGCGGTCAATACATTATATAATGAAATGACCAATTACAAAATTCTTGATAGTAATCAGAATGGGAAAGATTTCCCACAACAGCTTGCCCATAAAGCAAGCATGATGCAGCGTGCTAATGAAGCTGGTCACAAATTGGAGGAAGCACAGCGGGTCATAATTTTGACTTCTGCTCTGTCCCCCAAATGGAAACACATGATTGATGCTGCTCAGATGGGTGGTACATTTAAAGACGTTGACACCACCATCAAACTTCTTACTGAGAAATGGCTCAGTGATAAAGCTAGAAAGCAAAGTCACACAGCCATGCCTGCCAAGATTACTGGGTTGCCGCGTTATATGCCGAAGACTCAGAATCAAGGACAGCCTCAAAATCAGTCTAGACCCAGGCCTGCTAATCAGCAGGCGCGTACAAACAAGCCTAATACTCAGACAGCTCCGGCTGCTGCAGGGGCCAAGACTGATGAGGAAAAGAAACAGAAGAAGAAAGCAGCCAACAAAAAGAGAAAAGAGCATAAAAAGGCTAAGCGAGCCGCCATGGCAGCACAAGCTGAAATAGATGAAGCTGATGGTGTTTTAATAGATGCAATGGGAGATGTAGCCTTAGTTGCTGCAAACGGTACATCTTTTAGTAACCTTAATGAAAGATCATACACAGCCTTTATGGCTGAAAATGATGAATCAATAGGAAAAGATGAATGTGCGATGGATAACCTTATAAGGTCAACTCCACCACCCCATTTAATCTATAACTCACCATCGGATATATACACGGATGATTCTGATTGTGCTTCTGAACCTGATCGTGAAGAAATTTACGAAATACAGGCAGAACTAATAATCAGAAATCCTGATCCTATTATTCCAGGATCATCTATTCAGGTTAGTAAACCTTTACTGGTTCCACCACCTCGTAGTGCTACTGCCCCTGGCGTGCTTGGCTCTCCAATTAAGCTCAAGATAAAGGAAGAAGAAGAAGTTAAATTCCTGATTAAAAAGGACGAAACTTCACCTTCCATATCTTTCTCTCCAATCGTTGAAGAAGTATCGTCCACCATTAAATTGGAGGACATACCATCAATCATCAGACCAGTAACCACCGGTCCTAAAGTAAGGAAAAGCGCATTTAGAAATGTGCATCCTATTATGACCAATGAAGCAGCTGCTCGAGTAGCAGCACTCTTTGAAGAAGGACAACGATCGCTTAATGCGATGCGTATTCTTGAGGAAGAGCAACAGCCCTTTTGAGATACCTCTCGAGACATTCCCACTGCTCCCCCGTCACCTGTCAGCGCAAACAGAACAAATCCCTTTCGACAATTACCAAAACTCATCTCGTCTAAGGATAAAGGTAAAGGAGTTGCTGTGGACACTTATGTTGTCCATACCAGTGATATTCACGGCCTTATACAACCAACTCCGAAAAGTCCCGAGAAGAAGAATCCTTTCCATGATATATTCTCTCTGGAGTTTAGTGAGGAAACTCAACCAGTTCAAATGGCATTGAGCCATATGGCTCCTAAAAACGATAATACGACTGGGACTGACTCAGTTCAGTTTCACACTCCCAGTATCACTTGTACTAGCCATCCTATGCCTGAGTTTCACTCAATACCAAATCCTACACGAGTCTCTCCTAATAGAGGAGAAATGTTTAAACGTACTGGGGAAATCACTCCTCCGGATTCAAGAGCTCGAGAATGGGTGCAATCATTAGAGTACCCAATCACGAAAGAAATGCTCAAAAGAAAATCCAAGAGTAATTCTCCAAAACGGGATTTCTCCCCTAAAGAACTCTTTGACATGAGTCGACAAGTAATTGGACCCGAACGTAAGACAATGTATGACTACTATAGTCAGTACAATGATACTATCATTTGGGAGTTGATGCAGGCACCTGTTCCTGACATCAACGTAATCAACCAATTGTTGACCACAGTCACTGATCCTCAGTTGATTAAAGAAGTAACGGATTTCCTTGATAAAGAAATCCAGCACGTCTTGAACAACATAGAGGATCAGTTCCAACAAGACCTTCTCAACATACCGGCAATTCGCCAGCTTCGAAAGAAGCTCCATCTCAGAGATGAGGTCATTGTTAATAATGACTGTTTACGTCAAGGGTTCATCTGTCAAAGAAATGATCTTGGCTACCACCACTTGTGTTCAGCTGATTTAAAAGATCATCAAGAAATCCATATGGCTGCCCATGGTTGGCACTTACTCAAATGGGGCAGATATTCTGTCGAAGCCCTTGAGGCCAAATGGAAAGAGCTACTTACCATCAATCAAATGCATGGCAGAGAAGCCAAGAATTATTGTATCGGCTGCTCCCCAAAATTGATGGACATAGGACTCAAGATGATCATGCACCATCTAGAAACGCTTCGTGGGGCAAGGACTGTTAGGGACTCCCCTTATAAAATAATGTTTAGAAACGGCTATCCAGTCTTTTCATTCGATGATCGGCTTCCAGATAACAAATTTAGAAACAACTTGGCTGGCTGGACTAATGCCCAGAAGCTTGACTGGAAAGCACTCCCATGGAATAGCAGCAGTCATCAAAATACCATGATCATACCTCTCGATCAGGTATATAATTATCAGACTCTGCAAACCATTAATAATTGGGTTGCGAACATTACGTGGGGCCACAAGATCAATGGATATTGCAGTGGATGCTCGCAAGACAGAGACAAGGATAGGCTTAGGAGATTAGCCACCTTGATCAAATATAATGCGGAATATCGAGATAGTGAAGCTTCAAGGCTGAAGGAACGCTATATACCTCGAGATGTCGAAGAAGTCGGCTTGGATACCTATCCGTGCACATCTCAGATCCGTTACGTCGGAGATCCTTCTCAGGCACCAACCCAGAAATGGATGGACACTTGGGACATGACAATTGACGAAGATGCCTCAGTGCATAAAGAGAATAGGTTACAAAGGAAAATTGAATGGGAACCGATGCAAATCGTTCCACGAAAAGAAACCTTCAAACCTAATCCGGCTTCCTCTTCTAAAAAGGGAAAGCCGGCATATCTGCAGCAGGTACTAGCAGAACAGCAAGCAACCACAAGGGAGCAGCTGGCAGCAGCACAACGCTACAGATTGAATTATGCGACGCAGGCCAATCTGGATGTACAGAGAAGACCAAAGAAATGGCGTGCTCAACGCCAATACAGCAGTTCAAGTAATGAGACAGTTCCTCAACCTAGAGGACCAAGACACTACAAACTGGAAGACATCTTCCCTGATGACGACATCCTACATTGGAATGAGGATATCTACGATCTGGTAGATGAAGGCAATGGCTATGGCCATTACAAAAGTTTTGCTCAATGGTACGGAACACTTTATCCGAAACAGTCTAACACACCTACAGATTCATCTCGAACTGTAGAGTACAGCAATGTATTAGCTAGTTGCAATTTAGCTGACTCTGCTTATACTGTGCGTGATAAGACTGTAAAATATTGGCTTATGGATAGTGGTTGCACCACTCATATTACTCCATGCCATGAGGATTTTGTGTCCTACCGTGAATTTGAAATGCCACACTTATTGAAAGGCGTTAATAAGAACAATAAAATAGCTCTCAGGGGTGAGGGCACTGTCTTAATAAAGACATATGTGAACGGTGAATCACAAATCACAAAACTATATCCTGTGGTGTATTATCCGGAAGCTCAAAATCGACTTTTGTCGGTTGGCAAACTTATAGGGAACGACTGTGTACTTATTAGCAATGCTACAAGCACACAAGTTGTTCACAAAAAGACTGATAAAGTACTCTATATGGGCTTACCCGTGGATGCGAGTAATAAACTCCTCCACTGGCTTCCTTCCATCATATGGAATTCGAAAAAAGCCTGGGAATCAGTCTTCATGTCAAAAACGGTTGACTATGACACATGGCATAATCGCATGGCCCATGCCAGCAAAGAAGTTATGCGTCATTTGGAAACACACCTTAAAGGTGTAAAAGTCAAAGGTTTATCGAAGCTCAGCACCTGCAAAGGATGTGAGATGGGTAAACACATATCGAAATCATATCCTGCATCAGAGAAAAGAGCCACTGAAATTCTACACCTAATCCATGCTGATTTGATCGAATTTCCTGTACGATCTTATCATGGATTCAAGTTCGTAATCAACTTCCTTGATGATCATTCTTCATATGCCTATCATGAACTTCTTAAACATAAGGATGCTGCCTTCGTTGCATTCAAGAAGTTTAAAGCGTTAACGGAGAGAAAGACAGGCAAGAAGATCAAACAATTTCGCATAGACCGAGGAGGAGAATTCTTAAGTGGTGAATTCAAACATTTTCTGAATGTAGAAGGAATATCTGTGCACCCTAGTGCGCCTCATATACATCAGCAGAATGGAAGAGCAGAACGTCTTAATAGAATGTTAACTGACAAAGAAGAAGCTTTACGGCATATGGCATGCTGTCCCGTCTCATGGTGGGAATTCGCTTATAACACAGCCATCTTTGTCTACAACTGCACTCCTATGAAGCGCTTAGATTGGAAATCTCCTAATGAGCTTTTCAACAACAAACAACCTGATGTCTCATACTTTAGAGTCTTTGGTTGTGGTGCATATGTATTCATTCCTAAGAATAGAAGGAAGAATAAACTTTCTCCAAAGCGAGAAGCTATGACCTTTGTCGGATATGATGTCGGATCAAAATCTTATCTATTCATGGATTCCACAAACACAATACGTAGTAGCCCTGACGCTACTTTTGATGAACTATGGTTTCCAAAATGCAAAGACAGTAAACCGTTTGAGCGTTTAAAACCAGATAAACAAACCAAATCTTTGTCTATTCCGAGGGATAATGATGATTCCTCTGGTAATGATGATGACAACTCGGATGATGGATTTGACTTCAAGCCCTCTCATCCTCCCAATAAACTGGATCAGATGGACGATTATTTATCCCCTCGTCCCCCTTCTAGACAGTCGAACGACGGTTCTTCTTTATCTGGAAGCGGAGAATCTGCTCCATCTCCTGGACCAAGTCAATCACCACCTGCCCAAGGTGATGAAGACGAGCAAGATCTACCACTTGCTCAGTGCCGTGAAAGACGAGCTGAAAAAGCTCCTGAACACAGAACACCAATTCCTGTTAGTGTTAAGAATCCTACTATTAGGCTTCAGAGTGAAGGTGTTATTCCAGCACCTACGCCCGGTACTGCTCCTTTAAAGCCTCTTAAACCAGGCTGGCGTCCTGCTAAACATCAAGATGGATCGATTGTCTTTTATAATGACAACTCCAAACGATGGGTTAGGGACCGCCATCAAGTTGAGGCCGAAATGGCTACAGTACTTGAACAAGGGGGTGAAAATTTGTACCTTGCACTACTTTCTTTCGCTTTGCCTGTTTCTGACACGGAAAAAGAATGGAATTTCAAAGACATTCTTAAACTTCCAAAAAGTGAAAAGAAACAATGGTTAAAGGCATGTGAAGAGGAATTGCTTGCATTGGAAAAGAGAAAAGTTTATGAGTTGGTTAAATTACCACCTGGAAGAAAAGCAATCAGAAACCGCTGGGTGTTTAACACAAAATCAGACCTGCGCAAACGCACTAGACTGGTTGTGAAAGGTTTTTCTGAAATAGAAGGAATTGATTACGACGGATTGTTCTCTCCAGTCATCAGATATGACACAGTTTGTATCCTATTGGCCTTAGCAGCGATTGAGGATTGGGAACTCGAAGCACTGGACATCAAGACTGCCTTCTTATATGGCAAACTTGATAAGGAGATTTACATGGAACAACCTGAAGGATTCGTCAAGAAGATAGGATATTACTCCGCACCCTATATGGTCTCAAACAAGCAAGCCTAGAATGGTGGAAAGAGTGCAGAGCCTCTATGATAGAATTGGGGTTCGTAAACTGCTTGTCGGATGTGGGAGTTTTTATCTTCAGGAACAAAAGAGGTTTTGTGATCGTAATCATCTACGTCGATGATGCGATCTTTATGGGACCAAACAGGAAGCTTCTGATGGAAAAGAAGCAAGAGTTCATGGCAAAATGGGAATGCTGAGATCTCGGGGAATGTAAAGAGTTTTTAGGAATGGTCATAATGAGAGATAGGTCTAAGAGGTTGATTACTCTTGACCAAGAATCATACCTAACAAAGATTCTTAAACGTTTCAACATGGAGAATGCCAATGTTGCACAAACTCCATTACCAGCTGGGTACAAACCGGCGATCAACAATGATCCGGTTGATGAAGTACTCAAGAAGCAATATCAGTCGATCATAGGTTCTCTCCTATACCTCACACTTGGAACTAGGCCAGACATTGCATATGCAGTAATCAAACTGTCGCAATACTCAGTAAATCCATCTAAGCTGCACCTTAATGCAGCTAGACATGTCATGAAGTACCTGGCAGGTTCTACCAAATATAAATTAGTTTTCAATGGCAAATCAACAGTGTCAGAACTGATTGCTTTCACTGATTCTGATTGGGCCTCTGATGAGGATAATAGACGATCACAGACTGGTTACTTCATTATGATTGCTGATGCTGTAGTCGTGTGGAATTCTCATAAACAAACCACGATAGCATTATCCACTGAAGCCGAATACATGGCTCTTTGCGACTGTTGTAAACAAGTAATTTGGGTTCAAAATTTGTTTAACGAACTTGGAGTTAAGTTCGTACATCACACAACAGCTATAGTCGGTGACAATCAAGGCTCTTTATTCATTGCCTCGAATCCAGTTGCTGACAAACGAACCAAGCACATTGACATACGCTTTCACCTCATACGAGAACAAGTAGAACTGAAGCAAGTTACAATGATGCACGTACCGACCAAAGATCAAATTGCTGACATACTCACAAAGAATCTTGGATGCATACAATTTGATTATCTCAAGCAAAGATTAGGTATTGTCTTTCGCTAAGATACTGGTGAGGTTCGCCACCTGAAGATAGGTTGGACAGAAAGTTCACTGCCAGACACTTAGTGAGGGGGTGTGTTGGAAGTGTCGCAGTCACGACACCGTGTCACTCACGTGTCTGACAAAGAACACCAACATTATACTGGAATACACGCTATCAACCAATAGGAAAGATATGGAGGATTACATATACTCCTAGGTTATTCCGTCCAATAGCATATGTCCCTCTGGGAATCTGCTTACTGTCCACAGTCATTGCTGACTGATGTAGTAGATAAGAGGTAGCCCTGTGGGCTGAGTTATATACGCACGGACCATTGTAGTTGGTATATAAGCTGTGTAAGTAGTCAGGGATAATTCGAGTACTTAGTTACTTTGCTTTAAGCCTTGCTCTAACGCTAGCCTATCAAGCACAAGCCTTATCTCAAGTAAGTAAGACGTTTACCCAGTGCTTACCAGCCCTACCAGTGCGTACCGCGATTCATACATACCCTATGCTGCGAGTATAGGTGGTCTACTTAATTGTAGGCCACCATTACTTTCATCATAATCATCATAAGGATCCATTACAAAAACTAGATCCTTCAGCCAAGCAAGCTCTTGAAGGTAAAGACAAGAAATGGAAAGAGTCTGACAGACTAATCTTCTACGACAATCAAATATATGTGCCAAAGAACCACAAGTTACGCAAGCGGATCATTCGAGACCACCATGACAACCCATTAGCAGGTCACCCTGGGAGGTACAAAACCCAGGAGCTTATTCAACGAAATTATTGGTGGCCTCAAATGCAAAAAATGATTCGACGCTACACTGACGGATGCATGAAATGTCAAGAAGATAAAATCAACCAGCAACCTTTACACACCCCTCTTAATCCTCATGACATACCCAAACAACCATGGCGAAAAGTCACAGCTGACATGATTGGACCCCTCCCCGAATCCAATGGCTTCAATGCAATCGAAGTCTTCACCGACACATACAGTCATTGCATACATGTAGAACCCACACATATGGAACTCAGTGCAGAAGGATTCGCCAATCTCATACGAGATAGAGTGATCCGATACCATGGTCTTCCAGAAATTCCAATCTCGGACCAAGGACCTCAAACAGTGGCAAAGGCATGGGATCAAATATGCAAACAACTCAGTATTAAACGACATTTATCCACAAGTTATCACCCAGAAACAGACGGCCAGACAGAAAGGGCAAACCAAGAAGTAGAAGCATACCTCCACTTGTTTGTCAACTACCTACAAGACAATTGGAGTGAATGGTGTGCTATCATGGAATTCAGTTACAACAATCGAGTTCATTCCATGACAAAACAATCACCTTTCTTCGTCGATCATGGTTATCACCCCTACACCAGAACAGAATTACAGCGAGACCAAGTACCTTCGGCCACTGAATGGGTTAAACGACTCTCTAACGCAAGACAAGAAGCAGAAGCTGCCTTAACCCTAGCAAAGGAAGCTATGAAACTACAATTCGACAAACACCGCTCCACGTCACGAGACTATAAACCTGGAGACTTAGTGTGGCTAGAAGGGACAAACATCAAAACTCAACAACCCGCCAAGAAACTAGATCACCTACAATATGGACCTTTTGCAATCACAGAGAAAGTGGGGCCAGCAGCTTACAAACTCAAACTATCACAAAACCCCACTTGGCGAAGAAAACACGACACCTTTAATGAAAAACTACTCAAACCCTTCATCAAACCCTCCTTCAACATCCAACTGAATGAACCTCCACCACCTCCAGATTTAGTCAAAGGGGAAGAAGAGTTCAAAGTCGAAGCCATCATCGACAGTCGCAAAAAGGGTCGATATATCGAATATCTGGTCAAATGGAAAGGTTTTTCTGATGCAGAAAACTCCTGGGAACCTCGTGAAAATGTCCGACACGCCGAAGAAGAAGAAGTGAAAAACTTTCACAAAAAACACCCACATAAACCAAAACCAATGTCTTCAAATCGAGGAATTATTATCACCTCCAACTCAACTCCTTTAAACCTATGTTTGAATTCACAACACCATCATGGGGACCATGATCTTAAAGGGGGGTAATGTTATGATTTCCCCTCATTTTAGCACTCAAACACGTGCCCTATCAGAACCCTACATTCATATCACCTTATCTTTCATTTCCCTTATCCGAATCTCTTAAATTAAACTTCTGATAGCTTATGCGACACAGATAGCTTATCTTTTCCCTTGTTATCTCTTTGCTCTGCCTACGCTTACTTGTCGACCAGATAGCTACCTAGTATTTAAACCTTTAGTTATTTGCTGTACTCTTTAGTTTTGGTATTATAAGATCTACCGAGTCTTTGAGTGGCCTGATAAGCTCTCATTTTGCTCGTCACCTTAACACAAGTAATGTAGGGTCAAACACAGGATCAACAGGATCCTTTAGAAGTGCCTCTACAGCACTAAAATCATAATGTGCATAGGACAAATTGTAGAAATCTGAATAAGATCCAGAATCAGATGTGCTGCAGCCTGGGGAAGGTGGGTCATTCAAAGGCAGGTTGTTCAAAGAGATAGCAGGTGGCTGCTCACTTGGCAGCAAGCAACTGCCCTGTTCAAATGTAAGAGCCTTGGACTTGATGTGTTTGACCTCAGCTGGCAAAAGAAAACCATGGAAGTAATTGCAGTTATGACAATTAGTTTGTCTTCAGGTTGGAAAACATATACTTACAGCTTGAAAGAGCCTTCCCTTATTCTGGGTTCTGGTACAGACAATTACATGAGGAATGTAAGTTATACAGTTGGGGCAAGGCATGTAAAGGTTTGGGGCCATCTTCAACATACACATCCCCAGCAGAGGCCTATTCCAGTGAAAATCCATCAGAATGACTCTTGGATTGTGCAATGAGTAAGTGTAGTCTAACAAGACCCCAAAAACTAGAAAACAGCACATAGAATAGAGCTATAATGGGAGTAATAAGAAAGATGTGGTGACATCATGTCAAGGGGGTGTCACGTGTCAATTTCCGTATATAGCGTTGGTCAGTCAGTTGGTCGCTGCCTCAGAATTTTTTTTTTGGGAGTCACATTTTATTTTGTCTGTAAAGCTCAAATAAGCACAAATGCAAGTGTGTGACCAATGTGTGACAGCAAAGTCACCTGTGACCTGACCCCAAGTGTGATCTCAGTTGCCTGAATCTCAAATATGCACTAAATTGCATAGCTTTGAAAGCATTTAAGGAGTTTGTAAATAGTGGATGACTTTCCGTAGCTCGGCTAATCCTTGATTTTAGACCTAAACAGTGTAAGCGAGATCTGCTGAGAAGCCGAATGACATCAGTTCCACTTTTGTCGATTTTTGATTGCATTCCCTCGAATCCAAACCTTTCATCTAGAAGAGGGGTAGACCCCCCTCTTCTAGTTCAAAATCTCAATTTCAACAAATCCAAATGCCTGTTTTGTGTATTTCAGTGGAATCAAGAGATTCAAATCACGATCAGTGACAGTGTGACAGCTGCCGCCTAGCGCACACTCCCAGCAATATCAATGCGCAGAACACAGTTGTGGATGATATTCTGGGCTGAAACCCTTTATTTTATGCTCCTTGATATGTGATAAACACCACTTTGCTTAGGAATCAGAGCCTTGGATTCCATAGGCCATATAAGTGAGTCATTATCCACTCTTTTCTCCCTTTCTTTAACCAGGATTATCCAGCTTGTAGATATCTATATACAATGCTACTCTTGTTTATCCCCATCCCATACCTTGCCTGACTCTGCAAATACTCATTAAGGGTTTTTTTAGCTGACGGATGTCACACCATGTGTTACATGCTAAGATTCTAAATGGTCCCTACGGTTTAATATCACTATCCTAAATATCTCAGATGATGCGACTGATACCTCCAGCTAGAATCTAGGATTAGCCGACCTACAGAAAGTCATCCAGTGTTTTCATAGCTAATCTACATGTATTATCCCTGTGGTACCTCCCGAACAACAAGGATAGGGCATAATTTCCTTTTTAGGTGTGGGAATGTCATGTGGCAGTCGGTCGGTCGAGCTCAGAGGCCCAATTTTTTTTTTGTGACGGTATATATGAAATTTTTTTTGTGAACCCCCCTTGCATCACGTGGCATTTCAGGACAACCTATCCCACCTATCCCACCTATCCAGGAAAAAGAAAAAACAGGATAGATCCCAATATAGACATGCTAGGGTGTCATGACAGGTGGCCTTTGTTGCAGGTGCTGAGAGCCCCAAATATCTTCAATTAGAGCCATTTTTTTGCATCTTCTGCCAGGACCCCCAATTATTAAGTCCAAGGTCATTTGCAAATCCAGATGGGATTTGGGAATTTTGGCAAAATGTTGTTTGGGTTTCAGATAGGATTGGAGTCAGAAGCCCCACCTGGTCTTTTGCCTTTTCTGGACAGCCTTCATTCCCTGTTTGTAATGTCTAGACAGGGTCTTATGGTCTAGTGGTCTCTGTACTTGTTAGGTGGTTACCTCCCTCTAGGGAAGAGAGTGGTTTGAGCTGTGCATGGAGTGTTTTTTTCTTGAAAATTGCAACAAATGTCTATTTTGAACTAAAACACATGATTTAAATATTTACCCAACTTTTGTGAAGATCGTTCGCAAAGTCCGGACACTGACAGAAAATTTTGACCAGGTTGTTCGAAGTCCAGACAAGGTGCCCGTTGGCAGCAAACAACCTTTGGAAGGATAATTGGGGGTCCTCTTCTGCCTTGCTTCTGCCCTCCTGAAAGCCTGAATGTGTCCACATCAGCAAAACAGCACATCTGTCTTTTTGGTCTTTTTCAGTCTGAAAAGACCAAGAAGACCAAGAAGATGACTGTCTTCTACAAGCAACATCCCTGGTCTTCAAAAGACTGCATTCATCTTGAGGAAGACCTTTTTGTCTCAAAAGTCTTTTACTGTCTTTTCAGTGTCTTATTCTTATACATGTTGAAAGATATAAGTCAGCTGTTTCTATTTTTGATCATTTCCTTTTGTGTTTCTGATCTGTATTATTAACTTCAATCGTCTTGCTATACACTGCGACTGAGCTCACATATTGTCTTTAGATGACAACAGGTTATGGACCCCGAGTGTCTTTGAATATAAACCAAATAGCACAATGCATATCATATAACTATCCTCAATATCCCTGAACATATCAGATACTAAATTCTCTGATCATTGAACATACAAGAACTTAACCCTACCCCAGACAGTGTCAAACTCCTCATATCCTTACCAGAGAATGATAAATTCAATGGGAGGAATTACCATTCATTCAAGTGATTGATAGAAATGACAATTGGTGGCAAAGGTCTTCTGGGGTACCTAGATAGTACTGTCCCCTATGTTGTCCATATTTGGTATGATATCTAATCTAATTACATCACCTGACATGACAAACTTACCATATAAGGCAGGAGGGGGGGAGGGGGGTCCTGCACTAGGCTGAAATTTCTAACCTATAGGATTTTTGCATTCCATGACCCCCTTGGGTTGACCTATGCAAACTTTGGTTCTTACATCTTGGTTAACCAGTGTTAAAATGGCCAACCTTAGGTGGCAACCTGAGTCCCTTGGGACCCAGGCCATATCAAGCTGGCTCAGATTGATACCATCATTACATGGCTAGAAAAAGCCTTTTTTGAGACCTGTCAATTTAACTCATGTAAACAGATTTAACTCTGCAGAAAAAGGCAACATTACCTGGTGGCAGATAAGTGCCTAAGCCACTAAGTGGTCAGGATCCTGATCAGACTTGGTGAATATCTGATGAAACCATTTGGCACTTAATAGGCACTTAACACTAGAGCTGCCTTGGTGAAACAACAAGCCTATAAATAGGACTTGTAATATACAAAAAGGCCAATCCTGATGCAGGCCATGTAGAATCCAGGATTATCCTACCTGTAGGAAAGTGAAAATCCTGCAAAATGTTGTCATCTTCACAACATGATATATAGCTGATATAACTATCCAAAATCCTAGTTCTTTAATGTCTAAAAGCCATTGTCTGTAGCTTTTGAAACAATGGAAAACTTGACTTGTGACTCACTGAGAGTATCCCATGGTAATCCCTTATGAGGAAGAAGAGCTATAAGTATTCCTTAAGTAGGTATAATCCCTATTTAGGCAGTTGTTACAACCTTACCTGATGATTTAGGGATAAGTCAGGGATGCAGAAAATCAAAGAGATAGTCATGACATGGCCCTACTAAGCTATCAGTTCACAGGAAGCTGTATATGGTCCTGTGGTGTAGCCGGTAGATTGCCTGATTTGGATTATGTCAGCCTGGGTTCAATTCTCCTTGCTGCCCTTTTTACATTTGTAAATTTCAAAACATTGTGCTCACTGTTTGTTACCTCAGGAAACAAACAGTGACAAGGCTATTTACTAGTGTTTACAGACAGTGACAAGACTCTTTACCTTGCAGAAATGGGCAACATGCTAGCAACTCTGGGCAATCCAGTCAGTCTCTTCATGACAGTCTTTGTGCCATCTCTAATTGTCTATACAACTATAGTGACCACTGTATAAGGAAAACCTGACCTACAATAACACATGGGTGTTTGGTGTATCAGTACACTTCAAAAGCTTGAGATTAATTTGGAACTTTTTAGGATGGAAAAAGCTGACAAGGAAGGAGCTAAACAAGATTATGGTAAGAGCAGGCCAAGAGAGCAAATCATACGGCTTGCTCCCTTTTGATTACTCCTTTTTGTTATCTATGCAAATCACAAGATCACATGCATACATCATGGCTGCTTGTCTTTGGCTCATCTGATGCTATGGGACCTCAAAGGCAAGCAGAATTAATGATTGAGGGCTTTCTTGTTATTTTAATTGCCTCCAGCTGAACAGCTGAAATCATTCAATAATTAAAGTCAAATCAAAGTTGTAATCACTCAAATCTGTTTGAAATCTGTACCAATTCAAGAACAAGCAGTGGTACTCTACAGAACCTTTGAGCCAAAAGTATAGCATTCTATTCTAAGTATTGGTTAGATAATCAATTCAGGCACGTGATGTTCACTACATGTAGTGGCCCACAGGCATCAGTAACAAGCCAATCATACAGACATATTAAGCACAGGCATGGATACAGGTTTTTGACAGTTTATCCATGGGAAAACCTGCATCTGCAAGTTGCAGGTACCTGTCTGTGCAAATGTTGGAGGATGTGGGTCTCAATTTTGAGACCACAAACTTGCAGGTACCCACAGGTATTATTTACCTGTGCTAGATACACCTCAAAAGGATGCCTATTGAGTTGATTAATCAGTGTTTTAGCATAAAATGTTCCCTCTATTGGATTTATATTGAATGGCAAGTCAATGTAATATGATTTCAAGTACAAGAATGATCTTAAACACCCTAGAATTTAGGTCAAATATTACATAATCTTGGTCACAGGTACCCACAGGAAAAACCTGCAGGTGGGAGTACCTGTAGCAAATACCTGCGAGGATGTGGGTTCTGGTTATTGAAAAATAAAAACCTGCAGGTAAGGATGCAGATAACCCGCAGATACATCTGTGCTTGTCCTTAAGCCATTTTGCTTCCCAACTTAAAAGTCCTCTAGCCTTGACTGGTGCCCAAGTCAATCAAGAATTTGGCAGTACAGAAGAATGTTTATACTCATTTTGGTGAAGCCACAGCATTACATTGGCAAGAGGAAAAGTGAAACAAGCAACAATCATTCCCAGCCTGGTATAATTATGTAACTGGGGTCACGCTGTTACATCCCTGTGACAAAAGTCAGCCTAGCCTGAGGGAGTATCAGGGGTCCTGGATCAGACTCAGAGAATAATCAGTGGAACTGTCACTTTTTTTTGGGCGCTTAATGGGCACTTACCAGCCAAGGTCACTCTGAAAACACTGAGTCCTATAAATAGGGACTCAGAATGACAAAGGTTTTTCTGGACAGTCTATTCATGCAGATGCTATCTTTCTGGCTGAAAATGGTGTCTCTACACACTTTATTCAAGCTTCTGAGTGCTGACACATTTCAAATCTACATCTGAAAGAACCCTGTTCTTTTGCAGGTCACACTTGACAGCCACTTCCCATTGACTAGCATGGGCAAGTGCTCCAACATCCTCTTTGCTTTGTGAGGTGTCCATCTCTCTCTGTTGCCATTTTTTTTTCATTTTGACTTTGTTTCTTCTTCTTCTTGTTTGTTTCCCTTTTTTTTCTCCAGCCTTTTACACAATATCATATCGTGCCAGTGACTCACAGCAATACAATAGAAAGCAAGCAAGCAACAGAGACAGAACATGAATAAGAAAACAGCAGGAGGTAACAAAAAGATGGATTTAAGAAACTGATAGATGATGAACATAGAACAGAGAAGTGCTTACCTGACAGGCAGGGAATAAGCCTAGTTAATAGGGGACAGGAATCATGCTGAATGCAATGATCAAGCACCAGAGCTCAGACTCCCAGGTTCCTCACATCACAGGATCATTCTCTGGATGAGAGCATGAGTTAGAGTATAGGGGTGTCAGAGCTGCTTTTGTACTCATTCAACTACCCTTCTCATGTCAACCCTCAGGAAGCAAAAGGCCCTAAAATGCCTTTTTGACATGAGTGTGGCATTAAATGCAGACATGCAACCTCTTGCCAGCTGGTTAACTTAGCTCATGGAGCTCAAATTTGTCAACAAATGGTCTAGGATTTATGGTAGTGAAAATAGTTTGCAATACATAAAATATGCTGGCCTCGGGTGTTAATAAACAAGCACTCATAGTATAGATTCACATATTGATTTACAATGCAATAGTCTTGTATCTCATTGCTTTTTGTACACTAGAATACACAAACAACTTTTTGTGGCTGTGATATGTAATCAGAATACGCCCAACTCAATGATTAATGTCAATCATGTCTATTCACCAGTGTGACTTGATAAAAATGTATTCCGAGTGCCTTGAATTGAAGCCAATGCTGGCAGTGATGGAATGAGGGAAAAATAAAACACCGTGATGGGAAGCAACATGGAACGTCGGGTAATGTTGCGTGATGGAAGATCAGTTCACAGATGGCCCGAAAACTCCCGACGATTGCACTTTGAGCCGCGGCCTACCCTGGCCTACCATCTCAGAGAACCCGAGTCTCAACGATGACTAGATTGAGCTTAGAGTGGCCTCGTCCTGGCCGGCTCAACGGCTCAAGCCTAAGCCGTAACACTAGCTGTAACCCTGTCGTTCATTCCAAACTCCTCAATCTGCAATTCGCCATCCGTCCGCACAGTCTTGGTGATCTGAACATCCACATGATCGAGAATATTGTTTTGTGTTGCCGTTGAATCGCCGGTAGTACCGCCAGAGAGAAAGTATAAGGAGCTAAAGGGTTTAGCTCTCCCTTGTTCTGCCATTGACCGTTCGTTGGTATCGAAGGTTGTGAATTGTTCGTCTCGACGGGGGGAGGTTCGGATGATTATCACATTGAATGTTATTCCGGTTGCTTGGAGGGTCTACGCAAAGCGTCAATGGAGGGGGAGGGAAGAAGGAGAGAGAAGGACATACAGCATCGGCAAGCGGATATAACGCGTTCGAATTACAAACGCTAACAACAAAAGTCATAAAGACCATCGTTGTGTAAGCTGCTCCGGATTCCGCAATAACACGGACGACTCTGCGGAGTGGGGTTTGGTATGTTGGGATCGAGACTGAGCGGATTACGGATGCGCGGTATTTGACGACTTGATGTTCCACGCGCCATATTCTCCATACCAAAAGGGCTGCAGTAGTATGTCAACGATCAACCCAAAGGCTGAGAGGAGGGACGTACAAGTAGTAAGAATATTCTGGGCGGCCGTCACAGCAAAAAAAGTGCACCACCAAGGTTCAATTACTGCGGAGTTGAGGGTGATGGCAGCATTGGCAGTTACACCTTCCAAAACGCATAGCTTAATCGCTACTGCAATACCTGCGAGGTAGAGGATGCCGGAAGGGACAATAACTGGCCAGCGACAGGCATAGACGATATAGCAGCGGTAGATTAGGACGAAGTCGCCTAGGATCATGTTTAAGACCTGGGCTACAGACTAGAAACAGTTTGTAAATCGGATGAGGCGGACAAGGAGGTACTCACCCTTGTAAGATTAATCCAATCATGAAGATTCGTAAGCTCCTTCGCGGCCCCTCCTGGTCCGTCATACCACACAAAGGCTTTAAAATTATGTATCAACCCAATAACATCATCGTACACGCTGACCACGAAGAAGGTCACCGCAACGCTGAGCATGAGCCATCGAATTTCATGTGGTTTTCGAAGGCGCTCTTGAGGCCCGCTGGTGAATAAAAGAGTGCGAGCACAAAAGCAACATGTCACGAGGTATATTCCAAACGTGAGGGTTTCACAGTAATTACCGGCTAGTTGGGCAGCAGTGATTGGGAAGGAATCTGTGGACATGCTGTTTCTGGTGGGTAACAGGTGAAGGTGTGCACCGGCATGTATGGAATGGACAATAAGCATATATATCATCATCTGGCAGTGCTTATTCAGGCACCAAAGATCGCTTCTGCGACTAGCGCGGACTTTTGCTCCATCAAGAGGTTCTGCAATGGGCCGAAATTCAAATGAGTCACCATTGGAAGGTCTAGTGTCTGAAGGAAAATCCGCCGAGGATCAGAGATCCGTTTCGAGTGTACGAGGTCTAAGACCTGAGATTAAAGAGCACGTGACTATATCCGCGTATCAAATTTCAATCATTATCATGACTATCATTATGATTGAAACAAGCTGTGCACGGCTGCCATGGCGTCACACCTAAGTGAACTAGTGAGATTGAATAGACTGGAATAGACCCCGAGCCTATGCTGAATAGTAAAGTCACTTGAAAACCCTTAGTGCATTCAGTGGGTTCGAGATTTCCTGATCAGTAAGTCAGCGGCTTTGACCTGACCCATCTATTTTCACACCCACCCCGTTTTTTTTCGTGCTTTCCGAAGGTTCCGACTACAAAGTGGGACATGTGACTCACCTGGTGAGGGAAGGAGCGGGAGCATACGCACTTTGTGCGGCTTAGCATGCTTAGCATGTTCCAGTGTGTACATGTTACGTGCTTTCGCATTTCTAACCGTGGTGCTATCCGGATCCGTCTGTTGTCTTACTGCAAACACCGGATCTCTGAGATCTGAGAAATTAGAATCTGAGAATCATGTTTATTCTTGGTTATTCCGTCGACCCTCGGATCCGCCACCTAGACTAGGCACGCTGAATGGAATTCCGGTGGCTTTGTTGGCCCGCTGCTTCCACAGCTCTATAGTCTTGGTCTGAACTCCGTGCTCGTTTTACTTTCCGTTACAATGACTCTTGGACTCGGACGATTCGGATCTACTTACACGCAAACTTGAAAGTTGAAGGTGACAAGTGTGCCGATCATGTCACCCGCGCTCATGAGACAATCATGATCATGTAAGTAAGTGGAGGCGCCTTTGGACGGAACATAAGTATTTTGCGTCTCTTCAGCGTCCAACGTATATTATTATATTGCGCTTTCCGCAGTCTGCTTTTTTTTGCTGCCCGATCTGTTTCCATTCTGGCGCAGCTATATTACATTCATACAAGAAAGGCTAGCTGTCAGCGCTTGCCTTAGGTGCTCTCTACCACGAACCCAAACAACTATCATTCTCGTTCGCCACCTCTGCTTCAAGTCCTCTTCATCCTTTAACATCACTTGCGTCTCCCTTGGAACAGCACCCCTGCGCAAAGAACGTTCCGCGTTGTCGTGTCTCGCGATCTCGGTCCAGAAGCGATGCCTTTACTCACCTCTGGGCAAGATAAGGCAAGATATCGAGGTGACTATACCCTACCTGAATCCTTTTCACCTTACGTTACATTGTTGCTAGCTCGACAGAGTTCTAGCTGCGATCGGGAATGGCTTCTAATATATCCACATGTTCGATAGTATTGGTTTGTGCGGTTGTTGGTTCGCCGTTACTACCACAAGAGCAAAAGTGTATGGAGCTGATGGGTTTACCTCTCCCTTGTTCGGCCATTGACCACTCGTTGTTATCGAAGTTTGTGAATTGTTCGTCTCGACGGGGGGAACATCGGACGATTATAACGTTGAATGTTATTCCGGTTGCTTGGAGAGTCTACTCAACCCATTAGAGCGAAGAAATAAAGAGGGGAGGGACGTACAGCATCGGAAAGCGGATAAAGTGCATTTGAACGAAATATGCTAACAACGAAGGTCATGAACACCATCGTTGTGTAAGCCACTCCTGATTCCGCAATGACACGGATGACGCTGCGAAGTCGAGGTTGATATGTTGGAATTGAGACTGATCGGATCACGGATGCGCAGTATTTGACAGCTTGTTGTTCCACACGCCATATTCTCCATATCAAAAGGGCTGAGTAGTATGTCAACGATAAGGTCTAAGAGTCAGGAGGGACGTACAAGTAGTAAGAATATTCTGGGTAGCCGTCACAGCAAAGAAAGCGCACCACCAAGGTTCAATTACGGAGGAGTTGAGGGTGATAGCAGGGTTGGGTGTTAGACCTTCCACAATGCATAGCTTAATCGCTACTGCAATACCTGCGAGGTAGAGAATGCCGGAAGGGACAATAACTGACCAGCGACAGGCGTAGACGATGTAGCAACGGTAGATTAGGATAAAGTCGCCTAGAATCATATTTCCCATCTGAGTTGCGGACTAGAAACCAGTTTGTAAAAGCGTAGAAGAGAGGGAGGTACTCACCCTCGAAATATTAATCCAATCATGAATATTCGTAAGCTCGTGCGAGGCCCCTCCAGGTCCATTATACCACACAAAGGCTTTAAGATTATGAATCAACCCAATGATATCATCGTAAGCGCTGACCACGAAGAAGATCACCGCGACGCTGAGCATAAGCCATCGGATTTCATGGGGTTTTCGAAGGCGCTCTTGAGGACCGGTGGTGAATAGAAGGGTGCGAGCACAGAAACAGCATGTGACGAGGTAGATTCCAAATGTGAGGGTTTCGCAATAATTACCGGCTAGTTGGGCAGCAGTGATTGGGAAGGAATCTGTAGACATGCTGTTTCTGGTGGGTAGGGGTGAAGGGGTGCGGCATGTATGTATATATCATCGTTTGGCAGTGCCCAATTTGGTGACGACCTATATCCTAGCAACACGACCGACGACCCACAAACTTGACATTTGAGCGTCCCTACTGTCTGATTCTGGCAGCCCAGGCACCCAAAAGACGCTTGTGCGACTCAGGCTCAAGTGCGACTAGCTCTCAGATCTGACTAGCTCCATCACGAGGTCCTGCAATTCAAGTGACCAGAGGTCAATCGTACCATTGGTGCTGGTCAAGTGTCTGGAAGAAAACCTGACGCTCCGTATTTCTTAATTTTAAAGGATATAAACCGGATCAGGGATCTGTACGAGCTGCGTTAGTCTAACCCGAGATGGTTAGGTAGATAGCACGTGACCAAGCTGTGCTAAGCCGATACATGTTACATAAGCAACCACAGTTAAGTACAAGTAACAAGAGACACTTTTTTGGCACCACCAGTTTGTCACTAATTACAGACGCGGGATCAGGTTTGGAATATCTCGAATATCACGTGCAAAGGTAAGTAATGGCACGGAAGTTCCGGCCCGTAATTCCGCCCTCCGCTTCTCTCTACCACGAACCCAAACAACAACCATGGTACCATCCTCGTTCGCCACCTCTTCCTCGAGTCCCCTTCGTCGTCTAACATCACTTGAATCTCACTTGAACAGCACCCCTGCTCAAAGAAACCTGCGCGTTGTCGTGTCTCGTGATCTCGGTCCAGAAGCGATGCCTTTACTCACCTCTAGCGAAGATATCGAGGTGAATACCTTACCTGAACTCTTTTCGGTTTGTACTTCATTTCTGCTAGCTCATCGTATGGCCAGAAGACAGAATCTGCGATCGAAAATGGCTTCTAGATAACGTTCGTGGAGCCCATGGGCTCATTGTAACGCTAGTCGATCCAGTAAGTCCAGATGTCTCCCATCCCCACTTGTTACCTACCATGATATCTCACTAGGTTGACGCTGAAGTTTTGGATGCTGGTACGCATCAAGCTAAGTCTTCTTATCCCTGTACTACGTTTTTCAGCTGGACCCTCTCTACGCGTCGTATCCACAATGTCAGTCGGATACGGTAACTCTACCTCTTCTGCTGGTCAGTCTCCATCCTTACTACTGATAGAACACGTCAATTTACCCGCACTCGCAAAACGCGGAATCAGGCTGGGTATTACCCCGGGTGTACTCACTGATGCCGGTGGGTGTCTTTCCTTTCCCACTATCTGTCGCTGCTATAGTATTCACGTATGCAACCTTATTAGTGGCTGATATTTCCGTTATGTTGGCCTTGATGGCAGGTCGGAACGCCGGAGAAACCTATTCCGTCGTTCAAAACAACGAGGTATAACAATCCACTTCGTGTCACCACATTATCGATGCTTCATCTTTTCAGTGGCCAAACTTCAGTTGGGCCCCATTCGGATTCTGCGGTCCTCAACTAAGCACAACCTCCCTCTCACCCTCTCGCACAGCTGGTTTTCTCGGATTCGGACGTATCGCTCAAGCTACCCTCTCACGTCTTATTCCATTTGGTATTACCCAGTGTGTGTACACGACTAGCCCCCGCTCATCAAACACATCCTATGATTCTCGGGACGCAGAAATACTCGAATCAAACTCGTCATTGAAATCCCTTCGACGCGTTTCACTTGATGAGCTTGCTCGAGAAAGTGATATTCTCTTCGTTTTGGCGCCAGGCGGGGAAGAAACGTACCACATTATAAATGAATCCTTTTTGAAGAAGATGAAAAAACATGCTGTACTAGTCAATACTGCTCGAGGAACTCTCGTTGATTCCGATGCGCTAGCAAAAGCGCTTCGAGAAAGATGGATTTGGGGTGCCGGTGTCGATGTTGTTGAAGGCGAACCCAAAGTTTTGAGGGATCATCCTCTTGCTAAAGAACCCAAGTGCGTGCAACTCTTCGCTTTGCTTAATGATGATCATCGTTTAGATGTGTTGTGATTCCTCATATCGCGAGCGCGACGTTTGAGACTAGAAACGCAATGGCTAGACTCGCAGCTGAGAATTTGTTAGGAGGGTTAGGACTTGTAGAAAACATGCCCGCAGAGCTCACTGATATCGCGAAACGACTGTAAATTTCAAAATATTATGGAAAAAAATCTAATCTATCCGACGTAAATAACTATGTGTCCCCAATGAAAAACGAACAACGATTCTACATTTCAAGCTCGATCACTGTATACGCTTTCCAACCCTTTCAGAACAAAACTTAGTTCTGGGAAACATATGCGCTCTGAGCAGCGTCGTAAATGTTTCCAACCGAGACCGGGGAGGTAGCATCGTTCCAGTTGTTGCCCGAAACGACATAGGTGTTTGATCCGACATCGCTACCGGAGAATCCGAGATCGTTGGTTGTGAGCGAACCATCAGAACCAACGAGATCTCCGTAGTAGCCTGCAACAGTGTTGTCGTAACCGGGTTGGTAGGATGAGTAGTGACGGAGGTCCCTGCTGAATCCTCCGAGACTGTCAAAGTGTTAGCTCAAAGAACTTCCAATGTTAATCAAAAACCGACCTGGCATGGAACTGCTCGAAAACAACAACCTGGGTCTCCACCTCACAGACTTGTTCTGTGATAATCCTCTTTGCCATCTCCTGGAGTACAGCCAGTCTCTGTTGGATGATCACGATCGACTCAGAGTGGCACACGAGGGAGCTAGACTCTTGTTCGGTGACAGTTTGGGTGAATGAGACATGTGCAAAGTCTTCAGAGCCATAGAAACTGTCAAAGTTGGAGAGAGAGGAGATGCCTCCCCAGGAGTCGAAGGAGGGCCAGTCGTAGCGACGGGAGAGGGATTGGGTATCTTGGGAGATGGGAGATGCGGAGACACCAATGGTCAAGGCAGAGAGGGCAGCGATAGCGAATTTGGTGAACATGATGATTATCAGATCTGGAAAGACGATCAACTTTAGGAACCCCGAGGGAAGTAAAGAATCTTCATGTACCTGCTTGGAATAAAGAATCAAACGTTGGAGCTTGCGTTGTAACGAAGGAAAGAAAAGATTGGAAGAGGCGGCCTGGCCAAAAACCTTAAGGTTGAGAAGAGAGAAGTAAGAACGAAGTGATGATCTTCTCCAGCTCAGAACGAGAGGGTTTTATACCCAAAAATTCCTAGTCGTGGCGTCTGCCTGCCACTGTCAATGAGAGTCAACATCAGTAGTTAGCTGGACGAAGCCTTGACTTGCTTATCCTGTCAAAATAGGCCGCCCGGTAACAAATTTGAGTCGTTATCAGAACAGCCATTGATCGAGAGTGGACGGTTGTGACATTCTTTTGACATTTTATCGGCGGGCTTTGATTCCACCGTGTTTCCCACCCCGTCGGGATTCCTGTCATTCTGTCATTGCGCTGCATTAATTTTCCAAGAAGTCAGGCCAACAGGTAAAATCTTTGCGAATGTAACGATGTGAGAGAAGGAGTGCTGCCTCTCTCTGTCCATCCAACGATCTCCGCGATGAGCTTGTGATACGAATTGGTGATAGGTATCCCGAATGCCTACCGTACTAACATTTAGTGGATCACGACTGTCCTGCATGCTGTCCTGTCATGGTCAACTTCGAAGCGGATCATGCTCGCAGCTTGCCAAGCTTTTGCCAAGACCAATATGCCGAATTCGCAACCTGCCGCAGCCTGTGCACTGTGATACCAACGTCAAACCGAGAGGACCGTTCAGCGCTCATCTACCTTCTAACACGAGCGTAATACGGTAATACGTGTTGAGGACGTTGCTTGTCATTGGTCGTAGAGTTCCGACTTGCCCGAGCAGTCATCATTTGACATATTTATTGACATTAGACGAGTAGGAAATGATTGATTGTTTGCGACGTGAGTACGGTAGGCTTGCGGGTTGAACGTTGGACACAGTGGACAGCGAGTAGCGAACTTGAACACCCCGACAGCTTGAGTTTGGGTGCCTCAAGTGCTGGCCGGCAGAGAGCTCGAGTGGACATAGCAAGAATAAATCTAGAACACTTGAGTGATATTCGCATTGCTCATTGGAGGCCAGGAAATCCGAAAGCTTGGATTAAGTTGCCAGCGAAGCGCCGATAACCCACGTGCTCTTGTCACATTGTGACAACATAACTAAGGAGGCGCTCAGCGCTCGAGACGCTACTAGCTTCAGGTAACCAGGCTTACTGCGACAAGAAGTCAACCTGAGACTCAGTTGATCAAAAACTCCTGAGATATCGGTGTAGATCACTTTGGTCGAAGTTTGATTAAAGTCCGAGTCCGTCCTAGTCATGAACTGGCGTCAGCCTCTGCCTCACCTGGTCGAACGTCGACGCCTCGTGGCTGTGAATCAACTGTGCCATTAAATCGGGCGAGGTAAGCTCCATAGCATAATGGGTCTAAGAGGGGATACATCGTCCTTATCTCAAATACATAAGGCACACACTCTACCTATCTATTTATCCGCTACTCAAGGTGCCGGGAATGTTTTTTTTTTTATCCAGACTCCAAGCAATCAATTTCACAGATAAAACTCGGGTTTCGAAGGCTTTCTCCGTTTCTCCTCTATCGCCACCTTCTCGTCCTGCCGATCCTTGATCCAAACAGAAATATCATTAATAGCAGCATCCGGGTCATCTTTCTTTCCGATGAGATACCCCTGCAATTGTGTTACAGTGTATGTTTCGATCGGAATGAGCTTGGAGAATTCGACCGCCATTGATTGAAGACCTTCTTTAGTATGTTTTCGAATTGAATGTGGTTTATCGTGCTCCGAAAGAGAAGTATCAAAATCTGTAGCATATCTATCGGCAGGGAAGAATCGTTTGAATAGCTGCTCTGCTTGTTCTTGAACGACCAGCGTATATTTTGCCTACTAATTAGTGAGAAGACGTTGATAAGAAGCTGAATGTCGACCTTGAAATCAATTCTCCCAGCTCTGAAAAGCGCCGAATCTATGTTATCAATACTACTCGCCTGCGCCAGATCAGTCCATACTGGTAGTAGGGACGTGAAATAGTAATCTTACCGTAGCAATGATGATCCTACCATTCTCGTTGGCTACTAAGTCGAAGACGTTCAACAATCCTGATGGTGTGACCTCTGATCGTGACGGAGCTGACCCGTTAGTCTGTGTTTCCTCTTCTTCAGCAAAGTCCGAATCCTGGTCTTTCTCTTCACGAAGAGAAGCAAAAACGGTGTCAATACCTTCAAGGAAAAGAATTGACTGCGAGGGTGAGGTACTGATGAGTCTTGCTAGCCCGTAGTCATCGATTCTGTACGAGACTTTAAAAAACAAGAGGACACATAACCGAAATACATACCCCGGACAAGCTAAATGAATGTGGAAGACCTTGAAAGGCTTCATTCAGACTCGATTGGGCGGTAGCTTAAGCGATTACCATTAAACCAAGTTCACCAGCCTGGTATATGATGTGAGCCCAAGAACCTCTTAACAAGTACCTAAACTGACCAGAGCATATACCGTTGAAGTCTAATAATAGGCAATTCAGTGAGCCGTGAGTATAACAAATTCTTACCTTTCCGGTGGCGGGAGGTCCATGCAAGAGATATCCTTGAAAGGTTATCAGCTGGTTGAACTTGGCTCCCGAAAGATTCGTACCTCGTCGGTGAGGTACCTCTGATAGTTCATACCATTCCTTGCTGTCAACAAACTGTTTTATATCTGTCCAAAGTCCTTCCTTCATATCTTTGGGTAGGAAGAGCCTATCAAAAGCTCGCCTTGGCCTGGTGTACATTCTTCCCCAATAGCCGTACTAGATTGCCGGTGGAGTGACGGTTAGGTTGAAGAAAAGCAAAACACTTACATTATCCGTCGCATGTACAGCGATCTTGTTTTCCAAGTATCGCCCACGGGCTTCTTCAACTATCTCAGTCGGTATCGTTTTGTCAAGGGAATGTAAGCTGAGTAAGTCTGAGACAAGCTTCGGAAAGCGTGAATGACAAACATCAGACTGACGGCACCTCCAGATGCCTACCGCGATTCATCTCAGTAGGAAAACACTCGACATTCCGCTGTACACACCTTCCCAGTAGTATCCCTTACTTCTGGTCGCACCATGACCTGTACCCAAACATTCTTTCCTGTTTTTTTGGACGCGTAGAGGAAGATCTGCTTTGCAGTTTCTATGGGCTTATACATAATCACGTTTTTGGATCCCGATGGCCAGGTATTATCTGTTTGAGTCGTAGTAGCACACATCTCTGAAACTCCTTCGAGAGCTATTTTCGATCGCTTTAAAAGTAGATTATAGTCAAAACCCAGGTTGAGTGAAAAGATGGAATTGCATTTACCAGATATGAAAGCATCCAATCATACGGCCAATCCCCCTGGTAAAAGTAGACAGTTAACAATGATCCCGACTATAGAACGGTTCAAACACTCTATGCTCTTCAACAGGGAATACCCACTGTGTCCTCAATTGTCTCCATTTTTCGAGGCGGAGTGTTGGAGTTAAGATAGCACTCTCTTGCTTTTTGGATAAAGGCTTCAACCACTTTACGATGTGTTGTCCAGGCTCTGGATGCATGATCAACTACTGTTATTCATTGAAACAAAACAGAAAGACTAGCCTAAGAACAAGGAATCCATTACTTTCGGTGTCGTTGGCGTTTATATATCCTTGTACAGATTTGTTCTAAAAAAGTCAATTCAACTCAATGAAAGGTCAGAAGTATACGTACCAAACTCATCCAATACCCATTCCAACAGAATGCTTGAGGAACGTTTGCGATAGGCTCATAAACTGGCTTGGGATAGCCACATTCGTCGTGACACTGATGTGACTCTAAGTAACCTCTCGTGCGAAGCTGAGCACAACTCTCAGAATGAACTTGAACATGTCGAGATAGGGTCCATAGCTTATTACGCGTGATATGGTCATTTACCCAGTCGCAAGCGAAATCGTTCGTGCTGAATGTGACCGATACGGTGAAATCTGCGGAATCAGACTGAGGTTAGTAAAAGAGCGAGATCCATACAATCTTCGATGACATCCCCAATTGTGGTGCTGAAATCGAAAAGTCGAAAAGTGTTGATAATTCCTTGTAGGATTCCGACTCTGAGAAGTTCGGAAAACCGTATAAGCTCTTGCCAGGTCTGCGCAGCAGACGCGTTGATTAAGTAAGGCATCATGAGGGAACAGAATGACAGTCAACGCAAAGATGCCGGTTAAATACAGCCTCAAGCTCGGCAGTGCACAATAGACGCTCAAGAGTCATTTGCAAGAAAATTGGCATCTTGCTCTGAGACACTAGTCATCGGTGATCAGTGCCACAGCTTGGATTCTATTCATGATCATGATGATCAGAGCGCGTACTAGGCACAGTGATTCAGGCGGAAAGGTGTAATCGGTCTGGATGGTGGAAGGATCATTTGTTCTCATTGGGGTTAGGTCAGGCGGACATTATTATAGTGTCGCAGCTTTGTACTTCACCAATTCCCAACAAATTTACAACCTTCGCCATCGCATTTATAGTTTCAGACGTCTGTCGCACTGGCAACACGAGACGTACTTCATGACGCACCTATACAAGGCCCGTATCATCAACAAACCACCGCCTTGTTAAAGAATTTCACGCACTTGTGTTCCATTGCACCCGGATGGCCTTTCAAGAACATCAAATCCTAAGCGCAGTACTTGGCGCCTGACTCGATAAGACCCTGGTACATCATCTCCATCGGCTGTTGCGAATACCATTCGAGTTAGATCCCCGAGGAAAACACCGGTGGACATCAAGGGGTAACTGACGGAGCTCCGCAACGGTGCCTGCATCGTGTAGCGCGGACCCCGGCCGTTCCTTAATGGGACCTTGTGCTGGGTATACCTCCTCCTCCTCCTCCTCCTGCAGTATGGACCAAAATTTGAATTAAATAACTAAATAAAATAATCGAGAAGGGGAAGAAGACCAATGCATTTTACCTTGTATGTCTATGTTCGACACGTAAGGGCGCAGACGAATTTCCCAATTTCCTTCCTTCCTTCCCAATAGAAACATAGAAACACGCAGGCAGGCGACGGTTGGGAAGGTTTGAGTTTATTGCCGATCCGCCGACAACACGCACTGGTTACACGTGACATTACATTTGAATTTTTATGTTTCAATTTGGACATACGCCTGCGCTATGTTTATCCTTGGGAAACGGAATCACTTAGTACTTATCACTTTCCTTCTTCCAACATGTATAAAGTTTAATTGCCAACTCTTTGACGTCTTCGCCTCTTCCATCATGCACAGTAGTCAGGCGCTCGAGCAGCCTTTTATCCCGAGCGTACATTTCTCTTATGCAAGCAAAAAAACTCGTCAAGATGGGTAAAGCCGCCCATTGGAGATTCTCCTGGTTATCTTTCAACGTGTTTCGTAGCTCCGAAACTGTCCACCACGTCAGTAACGAGTGAAGGGCAGGGATGTGAACGTTTGCTAATGCGGTTATTGTCTCGTCCAGAGCTCCGGGCTCAACCTTCCAAGATTGTTGTCGCATGATTCCTCGAAGAAGTAGTCCGGTCGGTGCAGCAAGATTCTCAATAGAGGAACGGAATGCGACATTTACGATGGTATTTGGTGCTGCGATTCCCTCTTTGACGAGAACACCACCCATATAGCACACCAGCAGCGCGCGTTTGTCGCTCAATGGACTATCTGTATTAACGAAAACTCGCATGCCCGTGAGGGATTTCAACCACTGTGTCACTTGTTTGTCCTGTAGACAAAGCCCCGCTAAATGCCAAGCGAGCTTTTCTGCCGGCGCTGGAGTCCCAAGCGCAGGCGCATCAGAGTACACTCGAATATCAAGCCCTCCGAATGCTGGCCGTACGCTAGGAGGAAGCTGCAGAGGATCCTCAACGGTAATGATACCAGTGGAGGTGCACCGCCATTCGAGGCGTGGGCCTTCATCCGATCTGACGAAATTCTCTGGTCCTCCTCTGTTCAGGCTCCGAAGAAAAGCCATGACGACGCACACAGCCAGTTCTGAAGCTCCCAGCCACCAAGAAGAAGACCGTAAACCCATATAATGACAAAGGAAACTAGCGGTAAGCGCTATTCCTATTCCATTTGCCAGCGCACGATCACGGCGTGTGAGAGGCTTAAGCCAGACAGCCTCGAATGCGAGGGGATGTTTGGAAGTAAGCGAATGGTGTAAAACGACGCCCAATTTGCTGTCAGATGATGCTGCAATAACGACACCATCGCGCCATGCCGGAGAAAAGTTCCGAGGAAGAGGAATAGACCGGGCTGTGGAGTGAATTTGCAGTGCAGCTGCGACAACCGAAGTGACTATACCGAGGTAACCTACGAGGGCCAAGAGATATCCGACCGTAAGCTGCCATTTGTTGGTGAACGCAAGCTCAAGCAGGTAGACAGTAACGATAATAAGAAAGGCAGAGGTGCCGATAAGAATTGAAATAGATTGTGATATGTCTGCTCCTGTGCAGAATTCGGATATGGCATCGAAAGTGCAAAGGAAAGATATGTACCCGCTTTGTGGCATACGGTTCTCTTTGCTTTTCCCACTGGCAGCAACGGGAGAAGAGCCTTCATCGGCGGACGTGAAACAACCTTTCCAATATTCTCTAACACCAGGCTCCAGGTTCACACCTGATGCCTCTAATCCTAATGCGGCACGGAGAACCCTAAACACGTTCACCAGCAGGACTTCATCATAGGATTCCAACTTCATTTGCAAGCACCAACGAAGAGCCGCCTCTGTCTCAGGGACGTGAAATCGAGCTTTCCGTTCCCCAAAACGACGACATGACTCTACCTGCTTCGCAACGTCCTCTGCATGATCTTTTATACTTCCTTGTAACATCAGCGTACCTATCGCGCCGACGTGCGAGTCTGACAGCGTGGCTGTACTGCGGACCAGATGCCCATCTACTAGTTCCGCATGTACGCCATTGCAGTTAACTCTAGTCAACTCCATCGCAGCGACAGTCCTAGATTCCAGCTCATATCCCAGAAACGAACGAAGTGTCTGGGAACCTGCTAGTCGGAGAAGACTGCTTACGACCGAAACGAGACCTAACGGAGCCGTCGCGAGACTGAAAGCAGGAGCAAGACCGTGTACATTGCATAAAAGTTGCTTTGTGGTGCGTTCGCCTACAAGGAGAATAAGCGGTCCGATATCCGACAGAGTTGACGCCCAGGCATCACTGCTAGAATCAACTGTGCCGCCAATGGGGAGGCTAGTAGCTTGTCTGATAAATCCAAGAAGGGTGTAGAGGACAGGAATCATCATTCCTTCCTGTGTTACATTTATTCTGTCGCTGATATATAGGCCAGGCACACAGTGGCGGAACTGTTGAACTCTATCAAAAGGACGAAAACTGAGACTGGACGCCTACGGCGTACACGCTCGCCATTGTGAAGCATCAAATGCGGGTCTTGCCCTAACACCATATATGATATAGAACGTGCATCAACTTTCTCCGAGCTGCTTGTGCAGAGGTTGGAGGCAGTGGTATACCAGCGCCTATCATTCGGCAGATTAGTTCGACACTACTGTTTGTTGCTATGCGGCGATGATTGACTGACAATCGCCAGAGAATTGAGGTTCTGAAGAGACGGAATCGGTAACAGACAACAAGCAGAATATCAAACGTAGAATGTTCCCAACTATCCTTCGCGATGATTACCTTGTCGATTTTTGGCCAAATTGAATCAGTAGATCTAAGGGGTATGGCAATGTAGGTCAAATTCGGTGTCGAGTTAACGTTTGGTCAAAGCCTTGACTCGATCTTGAGCAATAATCTTTTTGGGTCCATAGCCCGCGGACCGCATTCTTAAATCGGGCAGTGGCAATAGTGGGAGCCACGGAGAAAATTCGCGTGCAAACTGCCCTGGAACTGAGAACGTCCTATGGAGTTCTGGTACATGATCGTTTAAAATTTTTTGTTTGGTTCTATTGATATCAGCAAGATATCAGATATGATGTGTCATACACTTGGTCATGTGTTAAAATTTGCATCGGTAACTCTCCTACAATCATTTCACCCCGCAGTTTTCTGCATAGGTGTTTATTACATTATATACGATCTTGCCTGTCATTCCGAAGCCTCAGATACAACGAGAATACATGATACTTGCGTGCCCGAGGTAAAATTTCAAACACTTACCCGATGTTAGTATCAAGCACTTATCTCCTTTCCGGTAGTAACCAGAAATTGACCAGAAACAAACCTTATCAGTACTTAACATTATGGTTTTACTACTCCCAGAGCTATGTTTCTTTGGCCGCCCTCTGGCCATGTCAATTCCAATGCTTGGCCTCAGGCCTGATACTAACCCTAAAGGCCTGAAGATCTCGAGTCACCTGCTCAGATCCGCTTTGATGCTCTTTATGGTTACGATCCAGAAATATCGAGCCATACGGTACAACCCTGGCTCCTCACAGCATGGTTTTATCAGTTCAGAATGGCCGTTGTCTCTCAGCATAACCTTTTCTGCCCTTTCTCTGCCCTTTCTCTATTCGATTGTCAATAGAACCTCATAGACTATTTCTACGTGCATCACTACTTTCTGATCGCCGTCGTTCTTTTCTTGTTATGATGCTTAGCGCTTATTTATCTCGTTCATTATCAGTTCAAGTTTTATGCCCACGACTGGTCTATCCATCAATTTCCTTCCATCAGCAGCTCATCCAAGCATTCACACTCTTCGATGTTTATGGTCTGATAGGTAAGGGCTTTCAAGTTTACTGGTTTTGTATTAGACGCCCGACTTCTAGGCGGAGCGGCAGTATTTGCTTGCGGCATATGTTGACATAGTCGACAAATATTGTAAGCCTGATTGGTCATACACAGCCCATTTTCGCTGTAAAGATATGTCACACAAGCCGGTTGACGCCCTCGTAAATGGGCGTACTACATCCAAAAAAAGGTTCTTCGGGGTCACGTTCCGTCACGTCACACACATCACCTTGTCTTGCCATTTTCCATGTCTCGAAGCCCTCAGACAAACAGGAATGGCAACCTGTTGTCTTTATAGAACATTTCTGAAGAGAATGGTACTGAGTTATACCAGGAACGTGTCACAGGCCGCGATTGATCGGCTACAAGCATGGCCGAGTGTTCGAAAATGAGCAAACCTAATACAAACTCCAGTAGAGATGGAAATTCACGCCACCAAAGCATAAAATGTGATGATCGTCAAGGTTTCCGAAACGGTTGTAACGCATCTGTTCGGACAACTCTTTGAGCTGAATAGATGCACGATACCAATTCGTAGGGAATATGGCCATGGATCTGTCATGGTCGAAAGTAGTTGAAATTCTCTGAGTCACACTCAGCTACGATTTACCCCAGGCTGGTCTTGGATGAATACAAGATTGGAAGGTGAGTTGCCCGTCACGATTTGCTTGATACTGATACCGTCGCAGAAAGTGCGAAACATCTCCGCGGAAGATCCTGTGGAAACATGAGACACCAACGTTGCATCAAGACTCTGCCGCACGTCAGTCCTTATCTGCAAGTCGTGGTGGAGAACAATGACTCAATGAGGTCTTTGACCTGGATTCGAAATAGCAACGAGATGTGAGACTGACACGTAACTGTTTGATATCAATTGAGGCCTATTTAAGCTTCGATACAAGTACTTCCAGATTTTGACACGAGATGATCATGCATTGTGTGCATATCCTCGAATTAGAGCGTGACTACCACGAGGACTGTTTCGTGTCGTAGAATCTTGAAACGCGTCGAGTGTGACAGCCAAGCAAAGACCACGCAACAGGAGGCAGTAGAAGATTCAATAACCCGATAAATTCTGAGCCAGAGCCTACGCGCCTACGGCTTGCAAAGTCTGAGCCCGAGCCGTAATTAAGCCGTATATCCGGCTTAGAGCGGCTCGTCCCGGCAGACTTCACGGCCTAAGCCCAAACCGGTTACATCTTGTTACATCACGTATCACAGTTGGAGCCTATGCCGTCAACTTGGAAGCCCCACTTTTACCCCCCTCTTCCATGGTGCCTTCGTAGGCATTTTTATATGTCGGTGTTTCTGAAGTCTTTCATAACAGTACCAGGATCTCAATGATGCCCATACAAAACTTTGGTGTTGGATATCTCTCAACACGGCATTACAGCGACCAATCCGATCACATCAGCATTTCCACAACGAGTTTTAGCAAGCGATCCGATCAAACCAGTATACCTACTCCTCCAGTGAGTCATGGTACTCTACAGACACTTCGGTATATTCCAGTCTGGTTTCTTTTCAGGATTCTCCCGTACACCATCCAAAATCCGTACTGTATGTCGGCGGAAACACGACAATCTCAATCTCCACGCGCTTCTTTCCGGGCGCCAACTTTTTCAATACACCGGAGGACTTGGCTTTACAATCGGACGACTCTGTACTCTTCTATGTATCCTCAGCGGTGATTCTGCAATCATCTTTTAACCGATTCGGCTCGCTCATACCAGCCATGTTGCGAGAGAGAGAGATAGTACATGTACCGGAATCATCACTGGTCTTGAACATCATCCTACACGCCTCATACGGAATCTCTGTCGCACATCTCCTACCTCCACTAACCGTGCTCGTATCAGCAGTGCGCACATTCTCCATATACGGTCTCGATCCAAAATATCTGGCCGAAGCCGGAAAACCTCTTTACTCAGCACTCTTATCGTATTCACCTCTATACCCAATCCAAGTCTACGCTTTAGCTGGAACCCTCGATCTCGAGGATCTCGCGGTTTCGACATCTCGACACCTTCTCGGATTTCAGTTGTCTCGTCTATCGGACGAGATGGCTGCAGGTATCGGTTCTGTCTACCTGAACCGACTCATGAGGCTTCATTTGTACAGAGTCGAAGAATTGAGGGCTATGCTGGTTATTCCCCCTCAGCCTCATTCCGACATGTCGACATGCGGTTTGAAGGAACAGCAGAAGTTGTTTCGGGCGTGGATGTTGGTTGCGGCGTATCTTATGTTAGATGCTCGTCCAAGTATGATTACCCATTGTTCATCCATTGTTGAAACTAAATAATGTCTAGATCTGTCGACTGATATGTTGTCTAACACCTTTGGTTCGCTGCTAAATGACATGAACTGCATGGCCTGTGTGGAAGGCCTGAAAAGACGTGTTGATGACATCGTAGTGGAATGGTCATTATTAAGGGTGAGATCTTATGAGTGGATCCGAGACAGTGCTAAATCATCATCATCAAATAGTTGACTATATGAGCCCCCCCCATTCATTATCAAAAATGGGCCGTCTTCGCCCAGCTTCCACTGTCCTATAAGCATTCATACACGATCCTATAAGCATTCATACACGATCTTCTTTGGGTTTCATCGTTGTTTCGGATAACTTGTTGGGTAACTTTTTTTCGGGGTTCACGTGGATAGGCTGATATATGTACTCAAAGTTGCACATCTGCACATTGTTTCGTGGCTGGAGGACGGTTCGATTAGAGACACATATGTACCTAATCGGCGGTTATACTGTATACTAGAAAACTTCTATCACAGTTCTACTAGGGCCCTGGACGCACGCTTGTCAGTCAATCATACTACAGCCACTGACGATAAGTACCCCGGGAAGTATCGGAGAACGAATTTGCTCCAAAACTCCGCTCCAAAATAGAAGGCTGACTCGGACAATGCTAACATACGATCTGACTATGTAAGGGTCACCCGGTGGTTTCCAGACCCATTTTTAACTTTATACAACTACACGAGTTCTCTAAACGCGTATAAGGCTACACGTAATAACTGGAGCGCATTACGTACAGTCTTACCGTACTGGGAAAATGCTGCAGCAGGTTAAAACTGGTTTTTGTCCCGAACCCTCGGGCATCTTAAATCTGATCTCTTTCAGGGAATCGTTACCGATTTATATCTACGGTACCATCCGCTTGTGAGACGTCGGCAGCGCCGGGCGCACTCCGACGTCCCTGATCAGGGAATTAGTTGGCTAAAGAGTGCCACTAAAGTCTCTTGAAGGTAATTAGTGTATCTAGTGGTTACGATATTCCCTGAACTCTACCCACCCTAACCTCCTAATGGCCGCAATCTAACCATTGGTGGCATTCACCGAACTTGATTGAAGTTTACCGTAAACTCAAGTTGATGGAGTTTGCCGACTTTCACAGGCGGAGTGTAGTACCGCGTCAGAACGGCGCCTACGAATGTAGGCTGTCACTAGTACTATTCTGCACATACCCAGAAAGTTCGTGTTGGCATCATTTGCGAAAAAACCCAATCCAGCCGAAAATTGAGTCGATGTTCAATTTACCAAATTAAGTACTGGCTTTCACCTCTAAGCTTCTCTTCTTAATATTTGGGACATCACCGAGTCATTGATTTGGGAACCATCTGAACCTCCTATTCGCCGGATGCCATGTGCCTCGGATGTCTCAATGACTCGTATCGACTCGGATTACTCGGATATCCCTACTGTGGTAATTTAATACATAATGAACTGTCAATTCTTGTATCAGATCATCATATTCTGCCAAAATGGGAAATAGTGAGCTTGCATCCTGGAACCTTACAAATGCCAGTCGTGCTGCAAATCATGGACAACCAATTCCATTCACAAAGTTCTCAGGCGAATCATCATGATTATCTGTCAATCGGTCCATATATCACCTCATATATCACTCGATCTTCATGATTGAAAGGTTGATCCGCCATTCGGTATACAATTACGCGGAAGTCATACACCGGAGCCAGAGTACGCTCTTCATCGTTGATATCGGCTGAACGTCAGGAGAATAGGACAGTTCCAACTCGTCCCATGCACATCCTACCTCAACAAGTTTTGCATACTTTTAAAGTTCCCAAGACGATACTGAGCACTGCTTTCGCACTTGTCCAACAAATGATACCAGGCCCAGGCCCAGGGCTCAATCTATAGTGAGAACGGAGGCTAAACACTTACCCGCGCACTCACATACTCCATTTCTGAATGGCTTGGCAGTGCCTTTGGACTCAGGAACATCTACATAACTGTTATTACGTTATAACGTTAGCAATCACGTATAAAAAGCCTCAAGTTCCGTGGTCTTGGATCGGAGCGTACACACTATGTCCTGCTTAGATTCCGACCCCAATTGCATCTCGTATCCAACTCTCGTGATTCCTTTACAACAGATCTTGATTACAGCAGCTGCGGGCTCGATAGCTTATGGTACTTAAACCTTTCTAGCCTCGAACGACATGCTGTTCGACTAAATCCAATTCTCAGGCTGTTTCGTAGTCGTTGCTCTGCAATCAGTCTACTACTTCATGTAAGTGACTTGAACTGTCCTTTTACTTGTGTGACATCGTTTCCCAGATCTCGCGGGATTCCATCCTCTACCTCTCAAAAATGTCTTCTCGCAGCCGCATTATTTCTTTTCAGCACAACCACAGTATTATATGCTGTAGGCTTTTCCGGACAGATTGCGAACATGGCATTAGGGCCTTTCAATTCGGATATGAAGGCATTAGCTCTCACAGAACATTTATGGGCACCTCAAGTGGTATTTTCTCGGATTAATGTGAGTGAAAGTTCGGCATCCGACTCGACTCGATGATCATTACAACTCGCTTACGTCCCAATAGTATATCTGCACTGATGCCATCGTGGTATGGCGAGCATGGGTCCTCTGCCAAAACGCATTCTGCCGCATCATTTTGGCATTCTGTCTTCTGGGAACCATAGGTGAGGCTCTCATCCACCTCATCTCAACCAGTTTCTTATCTCTGAGAAGTTTGCGCATTTGTGGAAGGGGCATTGCGAATCAAGGGAGGTCCCTTTGCTGGGGATGCTGTCGCAGGAGTGCAATCATTCGAGATTGTCATTGCTATTGCCCTACTAGTGACAAATTTCTTTGCCACTTTGATCATTCTGTACAAGACATGGTGAGTCTGACTGACGTGTGGTAGAAGCTTTGATGAATGCTATTAGGATGTACCAACTGGATGTCAAAAAATATGTTCAACATCAGACTAAGACTACACAAGTCGAACGAGTCTTACTTCTGCTTGTGGTGTCTGGTTTTGTGTATATTTCTATCTGGGTATGTTGACCTTGTTCCCGTCAATCCGAATTGTACTTATTCGATTATAGTTTTTGAATTTGTGCACTATAGTTGTGAAGTCGTCTCCACCGGTATTCATTTTAGTCATGAATGCTGTCGTACCCAACGTGGCTGTAAGTCCATCTAGTGAACGGATTTGCTAGACTGACTTTTATAACAGGCGATTTACCCGCTATTCGTCATACTTGTAGTCAACCAACATAAATTATTTGAGATCTCTACGCCAGATACCGAGACCCGCTCCATTCACTTTGCATCAGCACCACCTCAGAATGTCACAAACAACACGAGTAACACAATATCTCTCACCGACACGTTCAGGATACAAATGCGACGTGATACAGAGAATGGATCGGGTACCGACAATGGATCGGTGATACAGGAGACAAAGTAAACTTGGTAAAGGTGATCGGGTAAAAACCTCCGGGAAGGATACACGTAGCTCTGCATAATAAGTTTAACCGCTAGATACGTACACAAAGGTTTAGAAGCAAAATATTTAATAGCGAAGCAACTTGGCCACTCTTGAGACACCACTAAGCAATAACCGGCAACTTACTTTGAACGTTTTACGATCCCTCATCACCACGCAAACCTCGCTTTTGAAGCCCTATGAATAGGAGGCGTACACACGTCTGAAACGCCGTGTGGATGTCCTTTAGGGTTTTAAGAGGTAGCCATCGATTGAGTGGATCGAGTAGAATGGCAAGCTGAAAGTTCTCAGGCGAATCATGATGATGATCTGTCAATCGGTCCATATATCACCTCATATATCACTCGATCTTCATGATTGAAAAGTTGATCCGCCATTCGGTATACAATTACGCGGAAGTTACACACCGGAGCCAGAGTACGCTCTTCATCGTTGATATCGGCTGAACGTCAGGAGAATAGGACAGTTCCAACTCGTCCCATGCACATCCTACCTCAACAAGTTTTGCATACTTTTAAAGTTCCCAAGACGATACTGAGCACTGCTTTCGCACTTGTCCAACAAATGATACCAGGCCCAGGCCCAGGGCTCAATCTATAGTGAGAACGGAGGCTGAACACTTAACCCGCGCACTCACATACTCCATTTTTGAATGGCTTGGCAGTACCTTTGGAGATACAGTTCATGCACATGGCACGTCTTGAGCTCAGGAACACTTATTGGCTTCTCGATCGGAAGAACTGTCATCACGTTATAACGTTAGCAACCACGTATAAAAAGCCTCAAGTTCCATGGTCTTGGATCGGAGCGTACACAGCATGTCCTGCTTAGATTCCGACCCCAATTGCATCTCGTATCCAACTCTCGTGATTCCTTTACAACAGATCTTGATTACAGCAGCTGCGGGCTCGATAGCTTATGGTACTTAAACCTTTCTAGCCTCGAACGACATGCTGTTCGACTAAATCCAATTCTCAGGCTGTTTCGTAGTCGTTGCTCTGCAATCAGTCTACTACTTCATGCAAGTGACTTGAACTGTCCTTTTACTTGTGTAACATCGTTTCCCAGATCTCGCGGGATTCCATCCTCTACCTCTCAAAAATGTCTTCTCGCAGCCGCATTATTTCTTTTCAGCACAACCACAGTATTATATGCTGTAGGCTTTTCCGGACAGATTGCGAACATAGCATTAGGGCCTTTCAATTCGGATATGAAGGCATTGGCTCTCACAGAACATTTATGGGCACCTCAAGTGGTATTTTCTCGGATTAATGTGAGTGAAAGTTCGGGACCCGATGATCGATACAACTCGCTTACGTCCCAATAGTATATCTGCACCGACGCCATCGTGGTATGGCGAGCATGGGTCCTCTGCCAAAACGCATTCTGCCGCATCATTTTGGCATTCTGTCTTCTGGGAACCATAGGTGAGGCTCTCACCACGTCATCTCTACCAGTTTCTTATCTCTGAGAAGTTTGCGCATTTGTGGAAGGAGCATTGCGAATCAAGGGAGGTCCCTTTGCTGGGGATACTGTCGCAGGAGTGCAATCATTCGAGATTGTCATCGCTATTGCTCTACTAGTGACAAATTTCTTTGCCACTTTGATCATTCTGTACAAGACATGGTGGGTCTGACTGACGTGGTAGAAGCTTTGATGAATGCTATTAGGATGTACCAACTGGATGTCAAAAAATATGTTCAACATCAGACTAAGACTACACAAGTCGAACGAGTCTTACTTTTGCTTGTGGTGTCTGGTTTTGTGTATATTTCTATCTGGGTATGTTGACCTTGTTCCCGTCAATCCGAATTGTACTTATTCGATTATAGTTTTTGAATCTGTGCACTATAGTTGTGAAGTCGTCTCCACCGGTATTCATTTTAGTCATGAATGCTGTCGTACC
>QLOY01001496.1:0-13215 GCA_003313965.1 Megacollybia marginata
ATACATTGACCAGTGGAGTGTAGTAGGTACCGCTGGGATCTAGATACCAGGTAGCAACAGTCCAATATGCGCCACCGCCTGCTGGTGAAGGGCCGTATTGGAGTACGGGCTGCAATATGGCATTACCAGATGCAGGTTCAATAGAGTTGAAGAGGTAGATGGTTTGTCCGTGATAGGTGACCGGAGCGGGTGGAACAACCCAGCTAGTACTGAAATAGGAAATCGGGGAACCGGTGTTATACCAATTGGCATCAGCGATCCAACCTGATTCCTGTGGGCCTATCGCAGATTTTAGGTTGGCACTGCTGTGCTGGGCTACGCGGACAATGTTTTTGGAGGCGTCAAGTACTTGAACGTCGTTTCCAGATATATTGATTGAACCACCATCTGGGACTGGAAAAACGCCGCATGCTGGGCGCAGACCGGCTGGAGTTGTAACCATCTCTTCCGAGTCGACTGGTGCCCCCGACGCAAAGGGCATGAGGAGTGCGGCAGTGAAGAATAACCACTTCATGATGTTCTACAGACTAGGTGTAAGCCGCAAACTAGCGAGGAAACTGAACAGCTCTTACCGGTAACCGGTGAAGCAGAGGAATAACTCCAGAGATGGGGTTAGAGAGAGCTGTTCAGATGCACGCCTTTTAAACCGTATAAAACGCGCATAGTCCGTCATCCGCATGGTCAGCAAAACCGGAATGAACACGCCGCATTCAGATGGAAGATTCCAGTGCCTGGTAAAAATTTCCATTTTTAGTTCACTTCTTCCGCCTGGGATGGTATCGCGGAAGTTGCATCAGCAGGGACAGCCTTGTAGTCACATTGTCGGGATCTTGGCTTCAAAATAATGGTGTTGGAACCGGAAGCTGCGGGACTCCTGGTGTTTCTAAGGTAGCGGCTGGCTGTTCAAGTTAGATGTATACTGAATCTGTGCAATGTTGCCAAGTTGGAGAACTAAGTATCATCGGACGGGCAGATCAGGATCATACTGTTGCCATTGATAGAATGTTTGGCGCCACTCGGGTGAAGCATCTGGGTTCTACTTCCGTGAGTCAGTGAGGAGTCGGAAGTCCAAAATTAGATCTGGGCATGCGGTGAATAGGTTGGCGCCTCATATCACAAGTGACTATAACGTCATCTCATTCATTACTCGAGGTCACTTTCAAGTTGTTCGGAGTCTTCACTTCACCGCATACATCGTCTGTGACAAACTCGCCTCCAGTTAACTCGGAATTATAGCCGACAGAGGGACCATCCAACTCCGGAAAGAACAAACTGTGCCTCCGATTATTGTAAATAGCCCAACAGGCAGCGTCAAGGATAGTATTCGAATTAATTATATACCCAGGCAGGTATTTCCTACTCCAAGAAAGGAAGCAAACAACCCTCAGCGAGTGTTACTTTCGCTTCTACCTCGTCAATCAACTCCACTTGATTGATAATAGACTTTATAAAAGCCAGTATAGCTCTTCTTTTGAGTAATCAAGAGTTTAATTACTATACGCTTACTAGGTTGGATTTAAAAGACTCGGACTCTTGCTCGGACCGGCCAAGTAAGACGATAAGCGTATAGTACCAGTTCTCTATTCTCGTGCTCAATCGTCAACAGAAGTCCCGAGTGACGAATGAATAAAGAAAGACAAGCAATTAACTCCAGGATCACATTATGTTGAGACAGTACTACAAGTTGCCTAACTACGTCAATTTTTACCAAAGAGTTGGGTCTTTGAGTGTCGTTTTCAAGTCGTTTTTGCCAATAGGTTTTGGGTTCCTGTACATTCCTTTCCTATGTGGACAATAGTCTGAGTCTTCAAGTAGATATGTGGCCTGACAGTGTCAGTCACATCAAGTAGGAACTGTTGAAGGACTTGAATATAGTACCATATCCAGATTGCAACACCTTTGCGCACAGAGACTACTTTCCCAATTGGGATTCCCTACCCGCCTCAGCAACACTGCAACACCTTTCTGCACAAAGAAAATAGTTTCTGTATTGGGAATCCCCTGCCTGCCTCGGCGACACTGCAACACCTTTCCCCACAAAGAAACCACTTTCCGTATTGGGATATTTCCTGATTGGGATCCCCCAGCCAGCCTCTACTGCAACACCTTTCTGCACAAAGAAAATAGTTTCTGTATTGGGAATTCCCTGCCTGCCTCGGTGACACTGCAACACCTTTCCCCACAAAGAAACCACTTTCCATATTGGGATATTTCCTGATTGGGATCCCCCAGCCAGCCTCTACTGCAACACCTTTCTGCACAAAGAAAATAGTTTCTGTATTGGGACTGCAACACCTTTCTGCACAAAGAAAATAGTTTCTGTATTGGGATCCCCCAGCCAGCCTCTACACTGCAACACCTTTCCACACAGAGTCACTCCCTTCCTGATTGGGATCCATAACCAGCCTTAGCAATGCGCAGCACCTTTCCACACGAAGTCAATCCCTTCCTGATTCAGATCCACAGCCATAGCAATACTGCAACACCTTTCCACATGGAGTCACTCCTTTCCTGATTGGGATCCATAGCCAGTTAGCAATGTGCAACACCTTTCCACACAGAATCACGCCCTTCTTGATTGGGATCCATATACTGCAATTCGGATCCATAGCCAGCCTTAGCAATACTGTAACACCTTTCCCCACAGAATAACTAATTTCTATAGTAGGATCTCAACAATGCCTGCAGCACCTTTCTACACCACCTTCCATATGGCCTCACTGACACCTTTATGCACAGATGACAAAACTTGCAATTGAATAAATGTTAGTACAAAATTAATCCTCAATTTCGGATTCATCGTCAGCAGGCATTTCAACCACACCGTTGGCTCCTTATCCAAACCTTCCACTTGATTCTGTGCCAACCGCTCTCTGACTAATCCTGCATGCTCACGAATGGCTGCCCATTCTTTTGCCCACAATGCACTGCAAGCCTTCTCCCTGCCACTCTGCTCCAGTCCGTATGCCTGCAAACCCTCCCGCAGATATGGACATACAGCCCTGCTCTCACTTCGGTCCTTCCACCATTGGCTTTTCCACTCGCAAAATTGAATACTGCGCCGCATCTCTTCCTCCACCAGCTTGAGCTCCTCCATCCAACGATGCGCCCTTTCTCTGCACTTTAGCCACTCGACGCGAATACCTGATAGTCCTATTAGTATATGATATAATAAAGATGACAAATGCTTACTATCGTGTATCACCGACCCACTGATTTCTTGCTCAGAGACGGTATACCAAATCCAAGAGAGCATTCGTCTGCCTTCACCCAACACCAGGCTACGATCAACAGCAACAGTCGGAAGGTTCTCAAGATCCTCATCTTCTGCTGGCTCCTCAGGTAGGCCCGCCATAACTCGACTTTGACGGTAGACCACCATCTCTTCTTCATTCAGAACTCTTTCATGCATCCCTCTCACATCCTCTCGTTTCAATTCCTGCAACATATCTTGCCATGAACCAGGTCCCTTCAAGCTGATGAGCGCCTCATGCGCTTTGTGATATACTAGACGTGCCAGGGAGATACGCAGCTCAACGCCGTGTTCCAGATCCTGAGCTCGTCCAAACTCTCATTGCGATACCACACTCTGAGATTGATGTCAGTAAGCGATGACTCGGCTATGCAGCTGTTGACAGAGAGTTGTCAGGGCATCATGAGCTTGAGCAAATCGTAGGTGGTTCTCAATTTCCGTGAGGGTTGTAGAGCATAGGTTATGACGAGTTTCAGTAGAGAATGACGAGGGTAGATAGAGTGGCATGTGTTCCGGGGTCGAATTCAACTGAACCAGCTTGTCCAGTTCACCATGTTCATCAAGATGTGTATGCAATGTGGGCATGAATGTCTGCTGGAGCTTTTGGAACTTCATGATGCGCTTCAGCAGGGTGGTACGACGAGTTTGAAGTTTGGTAACTTGCACGGTAGTGGTTTTCTTCACATCAAGCTGTAAGTCCAATCTGCATACCTTGGTTAGCCACGTTCTCACAGAAGGGTCCTGCTTACTGAGCCTCCTCAATACTCAATCCTTCAATGATAAACCCACTGCATGTTGCGTCAACTGACAACGACTGCTCCCCAATGAGCTTGACATGTTCCTCAATGGCTAATTCCTTCTTAACATTGTTGAGAGTTGCATCTACAAGCCAATCAGTATGGATTCCCTTTAAAAGATGACAACTTACATTCGCTTGCTGGCAGTTCAAACGGACAAGGCTTAGTTCGATCATTCTCCCACTCATCTGCTAAAGTCTCCCACTGAGCCGTGAGCCCAGGATGCTCCGCTTCAATACCTTGAGTAAAAGCCAACAGGCCCTAGCAGAGGATCTTTTGTATTGTTGGGTCGGGCTTGATTCTTTTGCTTGAAATTGGCATCTTCCGACAGCAATAGTGAATACTTCCACCTGCTGAACCAATCAGAGAGCAGGATAGCGCAAATCATCCCATACCATTCAGATTCAGGAGTGTTATCCTATCCAGCTGGTAAGTTAATGCTGGGGTGAGGGCAGGCCCGACAAGGAATTGCCAGCTCACCCAGCTGGGTTCCGGATATACCTGAGTCTTCGTGACCCCGTCCTGCTCTCTTGCACATTTTGATATGTCGCCACTCTCGCACGATGGTCAAAAACTGTTCGACACGATCCTGATTGAGATATAAGCACGTATTGATTTCAAACATCGAACTTACTGGAGGGGTTTGAAGACCAGCGCCAGCTGTTTGCTGCTCTAGACCACAGTAGTAGTCAGTTGCGGGAGTACAAGTGTTGAGGTTCGTTAAGTGGAAATGCCGGAGCACTGAGAATGTTGCAGCAGTAGAGGGTAACAGAGATGTTGCAGGCCACCATCCGACCTGGAGCAGCTGACGATATCTGTCTGGAGCACCTGGACAGCCACAGAATAGGATCTCCAGAGTATGAATGCCATTAAGTGCAATAACGACAAAGTCCTTGGGCCCTTTGTCAGGCCACGGACAGATGTCTCAATGCTTGTGGCCAAGCTGAATCAGCAGACCGAATGATTGGATGGAAGTACGTTCAAAAAAGACACCATTCCAAAACTGACGGACAGTATTAGCGTGTCGAAAGCCACGTACCTGCAACCAATGTAACGGTTCGTCCCAATGAGCTTTCAAGCAGCATTCCCGGCACAGTGGACAAAAAGCAAAACAGTCTTCACAGCAAAACTGGGGATCCTCCCAACCACATCGAAAACAAACATCCCAGCGACGGCCTCGGCCTTCAAGTTTGATTGCCTTGTCAAGGTACACCTGTCTATACATCTGTCTCCAAGTCTGGATAGGGATGTTCTAACCCAGAATTAGTACAGGTGTCATACATAAATAATACTGACTGAATTGACAGTATTCCATTTGGGCTTGACACGCAAAACCACACCTGCTGGCAACTCTTCGATTGGAGAAGACGACGAATTATCAACTGTTGGATACTGGAATCCATCCTCTTGGTCGACGATGCCGCTGTCGGGACTAGTTGGAAAGCTAGGGAACGGAATGTCGGTTGGTTTCAACACATCACGTGTGGTACCACCCATGACAGAGGTTGATGCAGTAAAAGAAGGCTTGTTGACAGCCTCCAGAGCCCACAAACTTCGTCGGCAAGATTTCTGTGTCGTTTTAGGCATTGACAAGCAATTGATCTTGAAGTTTGAGGTCAAGTATGCCAGTGTGAGAATAAATTACCGCATTGTAAGTAATCCCTTCAATAAATTGATATAAGTTCATGGTGTGAAACATTGAACACTGCGATCCTACAGAACAATAACAAGAAAGCTAGATATGGGAGAAGACCATCAGTGAACTATTCATTAAGCATTCAGCTCAGAGAGCTCATCAGACCTATTAGCTGGGTGGAAAGGCTGCCTTCCGTGAGGCCGTTTTCTAATGGTATGTACGTCAGATCTCTTCAGTCAGGATGAATAGTACCACTCACTTCACCACATTGAACCTGCCGGTCAAAGTTTGAGGAGGTGCTGGGACCGCAGACTGAGGGTCGAGTTGTCGGGTTATAACAGATCGCTTTCGGTAATCAGCATCCAATTCCTTGTCATGAGCAACCCAGTCTCCCTCGTGGGCCCGCTTGTAGAATTCTCTACCCAAAGCCTACCAATGGTTTAGTATGCCTTTATCAAAGTGAAACTCTGCTTACCTTGGACAGGACCGTAGATTCAACCTCAGAGGCCATTTTGGGTGGTACTTACCCCACTCAGTAATCAAATACTGACCAAAGACATCTGGATGCTGAGAATAATCAACAAGAATGTGTTGATCTGTGAGCCAGGCCCAGACAGATGCATCGTCGATGAACCCAGTGAGAATATACGGCAAAGGGGTCCTAGATGGATTGATGAGCTTTTCATGAGCATCCATTGCAATCAACAATCTCTGTGGACGGTCAGAAGACATGATATGTGCATGAAAGCTCACCAATGCCATCTCTGTATCGTTCAGGGCAACCTTAGCAGTCAGATTGAAGCGGTTCCATGCACGAAGGATAATGCGCTGAGCAGCGTCATGGCGTTGATGGAGGATGCAAGCAAATTGATAGAATCACATCAGAGTGGTAATGACGTTGTCCGATATCTTTTCTAAGAGAGAGGGATCGGGGGTAAATGGGAGAGGCTGTAATGCAGACTCGTCACTCATTTCTCCTATAGAAAGAGTTAGTACATTGGTTAACACCACCAAAGATTTAATATTCAATACCAGACTGGAGAGGGTCGTAGTGAGAGAAGGTTAGTAAAGTGAAGACAATGATTGAACTGGCCTTATTAGGAGAAGGTATTGCGTAACCTCTTGCTGACGTTCAAGCTTGGGTTGACAGTGTTGGAAGCCACGTTATTACTTGACCCAACAGTCTCAAGACTGCATTCCCTTGTAGGCCGACAGGTATGTACGTGTGATGTGTGGCCAAGCTGACTAAACACAACCTGTTTGGGATGTGTTTCCTTCCAATGATGATTATACAGGGTCTGAACCACTGATTGGTGATTTTTAAACTCCCAGAATAGCTCTATGTAAGTACTGATCCTCTCAAAGAAATTTGGTAACAATCGGTACACAGGAAGTGGGTGGTTGAAAACCTATGACGATGCAGGCCCATTTGCCCTGCATTCTCGCTTAATGGCCTAAGGCTCAGACACCTTGCATCTTTGCTTTTATGCCTTGTCCACACATCTACCAAACCTCAGCTGAAAAGCTACAAGCACAGCACTTGTATAATCGCCGGAGCTATCAAAAGTGCGTTCCCTTTCCCTCAGACTCGGAAACAGTGCTTCTGACTGGTATTCCCTTAGACACCAAGAACAACGAAATGCGGTCCGCCGTACACAATATGCGGAGGAAAGGTCAACTATCATCTTTTGTAGATGTTCAATCCAACTTAACCCCTTATTGATAGACGTCAGGAAGAACAAGAGAGCCACAATGCTGAACGCGAGATGTGGCTTGCCAGGCAACAGTAAGTATATTGCTCCCAATGTCTACTCTACATAACTCCAGTCTATAGGCAACGACACCACCAGCACCTTAACCGTCTCATCAAAGTGATCAATCACTATTCTACACCATTGTTGGTCTGCAGCGTCAACCAAAAGGCAGAACAGCTATGCTCCCTTCTGCACAATCAACACCTGGATGAAGCCCAGCATTTGTTGGATCGGCAAGTGGGAGTTGGTGTGAGGTAGCTGTCATCTTGGAGCGTCAAGCAAGCACTTGGTTTGCTGGTGGTGTCGAAGTGAACTCAATGCAGTCTCCAATATTGCGACTGCGTGAGCTGCACAATTGTTATTCGGAGCTTCACCTCATAGTCAACTCTGCACCTGATCTTTTCCTTCCAATGCACGAACATTATGAATTCATATATCAAAGTTTGTAGACTTCCTGCAAATTCAACATGCAGTAACAAAAAGCAATTCAATTTTTTGAACATGCAGTAGCTAACTTGAATCAAGACAACAGTCGAAAGATATGATTTTAAGTGAGGGTACTCAAGTGAAAGGATGGGGATGCTGGTTGCTATGGTGCAGATGATGGGTGCTAGAATGCCCAGCGCTCAACTTTGCCGAGGAGGAGTTGTTCCTGCCAGTAAGCTTCCGCCGTGCTTTGGGAACCAAAGGAATCACGGAAAGCCCACGATATACCCTCAATTTGGGCAGTAGCTTCCGTTTGAGACAAATGTGAGTAGAGAACCAAGCAAAGACTGTCGACTTACCTATTAGTGTAAATGCCAGGATTACGCCCAACGGCCACAACATGCCAGCGACAACGCTGGGAACCTTCATTGACTCTGCCACAATAGGCACAGGTGTAAGACCGGACCAGCCAGGGGGCCATCGAAGTAGCAGGCAGTGCAATTGGGGCACCAAGAGGGGGAGGTGACGATGATGGAGTTTCAGGGATGACCTCAACCTTGATGTTGGAACCTCAACCTTGGCAGCAGTAGCCTCAGAAGCGGTGGTGGTATCGACTGGTTGATTCTCATTATCAGCATCTTCTTCGTCTTTCCAGTACTCATCCGAATCAACTGACATCACAGACGCTTGGCGAGGGCGAGTTTGGATGGGGCCATCGTTGGTCGCAGTACCAGAAATAGAATCAAATACTATACGAAGTGTTACTGTGTGAGATTTGAATGAATGGATACGCATACCCTGGAGGAGTCTTAGAGGAATCTGCATTTCATAAGCCTTGCAAAAGTGAACAAGAGCAGTAAATGTGTGTGTCAGATCGCTTTCTCGTGGGTTGAGGGACATAGCAATGAACGCAGTTGATGAGGAACAAGAGTTGGGGGGTTTGGGACTGTTTAAATCGAAAGGCGTGACTCCCGACAGCTTTTCTTCACGCAAGAACTAAAAACTGTTGGTATGACGACACCTTTCTTGCTGGAAAAGACTGTCAACATACCAAATAACACACCAAACAGGCAGAGGCACGGAAAGGCAAATTCTGTCGCTCCCACCAGATAACAAGCATCGGGATGAGAAAAGCTGTTGCGCGGAAGTCAAAATGTATTGGTTAAGTGTCTAGACCAACCTTACAGGAAAGGCGGAGGCAGAAAAAGCTGTCGCTCCACTGAATTATTATTGAGCGAAAGTCAAGGAAACGCCGCTGGTATCTGACCTTACTGGGAAGTAATGACATCTGAGAAGTGCTAGAGAAGAGGTAAGAATTATTCAAACACCGGATCCGCTTACCTTTAATGTAACCTTCACGCATTGAAGGTCGACGGAGTGAAAAGACTTATTTGGCCAGGTCCGGTTTGACGCATCTTTCCCAACTCTCCAACGCGTATTGTTCTCTGCAGACGTGTATTTCGCCTGACAGCTCACCTCTCTCATTATCACTATCGATGCCACCCAAACAAGCGAAATCTGCAAAAAAGGTTGGTGAGGGAGGCTGAAGGAAGCAGAAGACGGATGACAACAGTGAAACTTCATGCATGGGAGCACCACGCAAAATCATTGGCTTCAAGGCTGCGATCCTGGATAGCTACAAAGAGCGCTGGTTAGCAAGTACACCTATGCAACATGGAGACATCTACCGTGAGGCTTTGATGATCATAGACTCGTATTATGGCCCAATGCCCCTCGATGCATATGGCCCACCATCGAGAGCCATTCCTGAGGACATCACAGATACCAGCAATCTTCTTCAGCTCTCAGTTGATGAGTGTCGAACTCTCTTGAGGAACCGCAGTGATCACATTAGAGTAATGAGTGAAGTGAGTGGTATATCAGTTCAGATGGCAGATCACTGACCTTTTCCACAGAAAATCAGTTACTATATGAGGACGCGTTTCAGCAAAGATGAATCGCCACCTCCTCCACAAAACCTTTTCGATGTCTTTGTAGCAAAAATATTGGAAGGGAAAAACAATTACTGCTCCCAAGTTAGACGATGCAGTGGCTTCGACGAGTATTACAAGGCCGAGTTCTTGAAGTACAAGGACAAATTTGAGGAGTCTTTGGTCTCGGGGGAGCAGCAGCAGACTGGTAAGATGGGATCAGACCGTGTTCGTCAGACTTACCAGAGACAGAAACCAACCAAGATGAAGACAATCCACCAGACCCCACTCCATTCGAATCCGAAGCTTTGGCGTCAACAAGCAATGGTCCGGAGAACCTTGAACATAGTAATCAGCCAAATGGACAACAAGGTAAATGATTTACTTACCTTGTATGCCTAGTGGATAACCGTGCTGAGCAGACATCGCGTCACCGCAGTCATCAGCTGCATCACCAAACAGTGACAAACTCAAAGCAACTAAGTTGGTTAGCCAGCGACGCAGGTATATGCTTGGCCTCTGGTGGAAATTACCTGAAGAAGAACGACATCAGTGGCAACTCTGCACCAAACAGAAGACCTGGGATGAACCGCAGGCACCTTGGGCTGGCCGTTCACAGGCTGACTTCGATGAGGTTTGGAAAGCTGCTCCGTGGTTGTTACCACTACTTGTCGATTGTACTGCAAAAATGCTGGGTTGTTTGGTGCATATGACATTGGGTGGTCCACTCTAAAATGGTGCGTTCGGTGTATCCAGGTACGTTCAATGGCAGTGGTTAATAGTTGCATTCTGATCTGCTTCATAGCATCCAGTCGAATACCCAGCATGGCGGTAATACACCGAAAATTTGGGCCGAGACCGACCCTATTGCCTACTCGGCAGTGATGAACTCTTTTCTTAAGTGGGTGACACAGTTTTGGTGTGAGTTGATTAAATTCACTCACTTTCATGCTAACTATTGCCTTAGCCGCTGATGAAGTAGCTAGTCACCATGGATCCGACAAGTTACCTTCCGCTCAGTCTCCTGGTGACAGCACCATTATTCCCAACCCTCCTGTATCACCCCAGGCTCTCGACAGCCTTCTGGCTTTTGAAACAACTAAAAGCGAAGAGAAAGACCCGACGATGGCTGTTGAGGGTCCCTCAACTCCTGCACCTGTTGGATATCCATCCGCCAACTACGTTTTTGTTCCTCAGGCTTCCATTCCTCCCGAGGTTACTGGTGCCTTGTTTTCACCTTTGGGTTGGTCCAATCCTCATGTTACTTCCAGCCAGCATAACAATGTCTATGCTCCGACTGTGGCCATACCACCAGTCTCCGTCACGTCTTCCTCCTTACAGGCTCCAGTGTTTCAAGAAGCTTACGTTCAGGATAGCGCCAATTTTGAAGACAAACTGTTGACAAACGACCAGCTGGACAGTCTGCTTGATGGCTCCACAATCGCCTTCACCAGTCTGTTGCATGATGTTTTTGGGGTTTCAGAATCAGTTACTGGCACTATGCCCATTGAAGAGGATGATTTTCTTGATGAAATGTATGCTCAGTCGGGAATGACACAACAACCTGAGTATAACAATGCCTTGCAGATCGATTCTCCTGGCCCTTTCTTGCAAACCACTTTATCAACCGAACAAAACCCTTCTGCTCTGGTGGAACGACCATGCACACCGCCTCTGGTCATCCCTGCAGATGTTCCTTCCAACTCTCCAGAATGTTTTACCTTACCTGTTGCGAAGCCGTCGCCACCACCAGTAGCTGAGATGACAGTGAAGAGGTCGATGAAGAGGTTGAACCCATCCCCATCGAAGTCACTGCCAGTAGAAAGCCAAAGCAAAAGGGGCGTCACACAGTCTCAAAGCCTGGTGCAGCAAAAAAGGCTACTAGGCCCGCTGGAGAAGATGAAGTCACTCCTGGTGGAAATCCGAGTCGGAAGAGGAAGCCATGAGGTGCAGTGTCAAAACCTGCAGTGGTGAAAAAAGTACGCACTGTTTTGCCTGCACCAGCACCGAAAAACAGTCAGGTACCAGAGAAAACGACTGATTTGGCATCGACTCGATTTGGTAGAATGGTAGTGGCTCACGATTATGCACTTAAGTCAAACAGACGCTAGTGATACTATTAATATTGTTGTAACTTTGGTTCTGAACAAATACGATTTTGTACAACGAAACGGGTTAAGTGTACGAAGAAAGGTGTTGTAGATGGGAAATCGGGTCATGGGTCATTGACTAGGCAGACAAAGGAAGGTGTTGTAGGTTAGTATCTAAAACGGAGAAAGGTGTCGTGGGTCCAAAACAGATAGTTGACTTGACACATGTTGTAGGGGTTAGTATCTAAAATGGATGGAAGTTGGATTGACTTGCCACACGGAGAATGGTATTGTGGGTCCAATATGGATGGTTGACTTGCCACACCAAGGAAGGTGTTGCAGGGATCGGTTTCTAATTTGGATGGTCTAAGTTGGATCAACTTGCTACACGGAGAAAGGTGTTGTGGGTCAAAAACAGATAGTTGACTTGACACACAAAGAAAGGTGTTGTAGGGGTTAGTATCTAAAATGGATGGAAGTTGGATTGACTTGGCACATGGAGAAAGGTATTGTGGGTCCAATATGGATGGTTGACTTGCCACACCAAGGAAGGTGCTGTAGGGGTCGGTTTCTGATTTGGATGGTCTAAGTTGGATTGACTTACCACACGGAGAAAGGTGTTGTGCACAGTTCACTTGCCACACTTGCCACACGAAGGAAGGTGTTGCTGACATCAGTTTCTTAGATAGATGCATCAACTTGCTACATGAAAGAAGGTGTTGGGATTGGCTTTTAACACACAGTCTAAATGGGTAGTTGACTTGCTACACGAAGGAAGGTGTTGCGGTATTCAGTTTCTAAAATGGATCAACTTGCCACACAAAGAAAGGTGTTGTGGCAATCAATTTCCCTTTTGAGCATGGATTGGAAAGTAACCCGATAGTTCCCACTTGATGTGCCCAACACTGTTGGGCTGAGTATTTATGCTGTGACTGGGTCTGCTCATGTGGAGCTGGGTGTTGGCTCTGGTCCGCCACCAGTGGTGTAGGTGATGGGGGTGTAGTTAGATCGCTCTCATATGGCCTAAGGAAATCATCAATTCTGCTATGGACAACTACAGACGAGTTGATAAGTCCTGAGTCTTTGTACCTAAGCTCAGATTCAACGCGAAATCGAGTCCTTGAGCCCCGCTTTCTGAACAAATCTCCATCGGCTTGGCTTTGGTGGCTGAGTATCCAATTCATGGCTTTCTCGATAATAGGTGAAGTAACCAGTTTCGCGATCATTCTATCAACAAGCAGCTGTAACTCTTACAGTGTGTGTTTCATTTGCCTCCTGAATGCCATCAAAGGTACTCGAACAATGCTGATATTGTCTGACACTCCAAC
>QLOY01001499.1:0-40635 GCA_003313965.1 Megacollybia marginata
CATCGCTGAGCAGAAATCGTTAACGTACTGGTCTGACTGCGCTTGAGTGCCCGAAGCTAGAAAAGCATTAGCATACAAAAAGTTGGTAGAATATATAGTCTGTCAAGTTCGACTCGGAAAATTGTCTGCCCATAGCAGTTCAAAAGTTTAAGCATAGTTCAGGAAGTCCGTGTCCATGTCCATATCCATATCTGCGTCCGTCTGAAGAAGGAAACTACGTACGTAGGTCTGGTCTGGGTCATCGATGGTCTGCAAGAAAATATGAGACAGTTTTCGAAACGGTAAACAACTGACCAGTCGGATGGCAATAAAGCTATGATCCCCAAAGGGCATGTCGCTAGAAGCAAGGGGGAAACACGATATTAATCAGCACAGCAATGTGTTCAAGCAAGAGCAGTCCGTATCCGATAATCAAGCAAACATTCAGACAGCAACATTTTCCTTGTCAGCCACCTTGGTAGAAAAAGGGGTCTTCCTCTTGATGACGCCCATTCTTCCAAGAGAGGTACCAGTCGATTGAAGGGTCTTGTGTTTTATGGCGCCCGCCCTTGCAATAGAGAAGGATTCCACAGCGTAGATCAAATCCTCAGGTCGGGCCGTCCATTTGATAGCACCAAACCTAGCCAGGGAGACGTCAGCCAACGCAACGATCCTTTCATTCTTTTTGAGAGCCCCAGATCTCTCGAGGAGACGCCAGCGTCCCTCCCGAGAGACCGCGGAGCTCTGACTTCGAGAACGCCATCTCGCCACATCATCTTCTCAACGCCAGCCCCCAAAGCCAACCTGTTCTTCGCGTTGATATGACGCAGAACCAAGTCGCCATCTTGGCTAGTGTGCATAGGGATGTTGGAGACTTGCGAAAGCATTGCAGCAGTTATAGTAGTGTTTGTTATAAGCGATGATGAATGTAGGAGGCAAGAGTCGATGGACGATCGTGACGTTTGGCAGCGGCTTATAAACGAAATGACAGGGGTCAAGTGACGAAACTGGCGATGAACAGAATCAGGCTTGAAAGCTGGACCTGGCTAGTTAGGTTTACAACACGCCGAACATACGCGTTGTTGATGTCTCTGTTCTCATCTTGTTAGTAGCAATCGTGCACCAATTTTAGGAGAATTAATAGATTTTATGGTTTTGGCGTCACATAACTTGAAAAATGTGTACATGAAGAACGAAAAAAATCAACAATTCAAAAGTCCTGAGTATATCTGGGCTGGTGCAAGCTACCAACAAGCCCGTCGCTTTTCAGCTCCTAAGAAATGACAATGAGAAATTTCGCTCTGAAATGCATCACAACTTACATCTCTTACAGATATCTCATCGTCAATATTCATCTCTGTCGTCCTAGATACGTGTACGGCGTGTGAACGAAGAGGTACGTTTGCTGGTGCAGCGTTCCTACTTCGAGTGTCGTCCCAGAAGGCGGACGATGTTTGCGGCATCGTGGATACTTGGCCCTTGTAAGCCTGAGGATCACCAAAGATTTGCGCACGGGAGTTGAGAGTTGCCACAAGAGCATTCGAGTAAAGCTTGCCCAGAACAAGGAAGCTTTGATCAATCGTCAACCTGTGAAATTTCCTGTTGCAAAGCGACTTACCCAATGAAATGAATGTTGTACTCCTTGCCAGTTGTTAACCATAGGATCAACTCGATGACCGCCATCACCGAAGTGATGAGACCAGTTTCAACAGTGAAGCGTATGAGCCGTGTGATGGCATTGGTAGTCTGCTTAAACTTGGTTCGCTGGTTAGCACGTGAAAGCACGGTAACGATGGTAAGGGTAATGAGGACATCGCAGACGGCAGCGCCTACAAGCCAGGCACTAATCACATTAGTCAGTGCAAAGAGCTTGTCGACACCACGCCCTTCTACTGAAACCTTTAGATACAAATCAATGACGATGAGCGGTTTTTGGTAGTCTAGGCTTACCTTGATACCGTAGAAGAACGAGAGGGTGCACTGCATAAGGGAGATAGATTCAATGAAGAGGGCAATGAAAATGTTCTTCGTCAGGTTGTAGATCCGCCAAATATAAAAACTCTGAACCATCGTGGCAACTAGAACCCGTCAGACGCCGTAACTAGAATGAAATGATAAAAACACATACTGAAACCATTCAACGCTGGCAAAGGCTCCCATGACCAATCGATGAAAAGAATGGTTTGGATATCGCCCCAGCCCTTCCCGAATTGATCCCAAGCGGCAATGGTGGTGAAAATGGTAAATATAGTTTCCAGCAGAAACAAACTCCACACTAAGTAGGGTGAGCCCCTTTTTTTAATTACTTCCAGTAGACCACGTACCAAAAATCTTGATTCCCTTATGGTCCTTGCTGAAATGCATGTAGTAGATATCTAAACGAAATTTGAGAGTCTAGGCAGACATCGAAGAAAAAGACATACACATTTGTACGATCAGTATACCGTAAAGCATGTAACTCCATAGATAGCCTAGTACCTATAGAGATTGTCAGCAAAAAGAAATAGCATCACAGCGCAGCGTACCAAAGGGCCTTCACTGCGAGTCCGATGAGTGAAATTGCAGTCACATTTTAGAGTGGAAAACTTACAGGAGGGGAATATTGATACCTGGAACTTGTGGGGGTGCCATGCCAGCCGGCAAAGGAAGTAGGAAGGTGGAAGGGGAAGAAAAAAAAGTGGAATGCAACGCTAGATGAAATGAAATGATATTATTGGACTTTAAAGCACCTTTGTCAAGGCACGGATCTGGGTCAGATCTTGCATAGCCAGTCACTCGTGTAAGGAGATATGGAGACGGTCTGTCAGTAATTCCAAGACCATCGGACGCGGAACCTGGATCCGCTACCAAAATAGGCGACACAGGTGGCATTCACAGAGTTCCGGAAGACTTTTGGAGACATCCGTCACATCAGGATTGTGATGGATTGTCCAGCACTGTAGAGATTGTAGAAACCGTCAAAATTGTAGTAGTCGAGCATGTGCCTTCAAGGTTGTACAGCTGTCTACAAAGTTTTCGAATGCTTCCAGTGACAATGAACATCCCACCGCCGGCTCGCCTGATTCTGGAGGATTTACCTTCTTGATAAGAAGTTCTGATCCTCATATGATCATGCTATCATAATGACCCATGTGTATAGAAGCCGGCAGACGATCTTGAGACCCGGGAGGAAAGACGGTGTCAGTAATGGCTTTTGCGGGACAGGCGAGTGTCATTCCACTGTTAGACATCTCATTTCATTCGTCAGATTGACAAGAATCCGCTAAGCTACCAACTGATGGACGCCACCAGCCTGAGCGTCAGAGAGTAGTTGTTCAAATTGGAGCTAGAAGTTCAGAATTGTCATTTTCCAAGTCTAGTTGGGCAAACAGACGGACAGCGCAGGCCGCTTCAGGGCATCCACTCAACAGGCAGGATATTTCAGCAGGTTTCAGCCTGTTATGTAAATCAGTTTCAACAAATCAGTTTCAACTTAAGGCTCCAATAGGCGCGAGTGCAGGGTCTCACCAGGGTAAAGTCGCTTGTTAAAGTATGGAGGTGTTTCGACACCAGAATGTCGGTCCTTACGCAATGTCAGTTTCTGTCTGAGCTACACAAGTATGTACGCGCTCAGCGCTCAGGGTTGAAAATAACGTTTCAGCCTCTTACCTACATTGCATGCAAGCGTAGGCTTATCGTATAGGACTATGGATTGAAACAGGCTCCACCAAGCGATCGGTGACGACCTCGGACATTCGATGCGGATGATACTTGGAGGGACGCCCATGTAAATTTGTAAAACAGAACGACTCTGCTACCAAGGACCGTAAGCAGAACCGTAAGCGTTCAACGATAACAAATCAAGTGAGCTATGCGATTCGGGCATTAAGGCTGTCCGAATAGTTCGTCGCAGCACAACAGTGTAGTCATGATACAAGTTCAGAATTTGATGTTTGTCGTTGTTTATCGCCTCTCACACAATTCCTTTTCCCGCCTGTGACTCAGTGTGAGGCGTTTGGAGTTGCTCCGAGTCTTTGAATAGTTGATCGGCTGGCTGCTGTCCGTCCAGAATGCGTAGTCTCAACTTTATCTCGCGTCGAAATATTCCCATCACTACCCCATCACTACCATACGGCCATGTTATTTCGACCGTCCCAACGTATCAGCACTGTGGACAGCCGTAGACCATGTACGTTCAATTTGATTTGGAGATCAGAATTTTATCCAGACAAGGCCCCAATTTTGAGAGGGACAGGCCAGTATCAGAGGAACTCTCGTCATCGCTCTGAACAAAGAATTATTTTTCTCGCCAGTCATCTTCTGCTGTTAAATCGTGGAAGCTAGTGTTTCAGCCTATGCCAAAGTACTTTGCTGAGTATGCTGGTGAGACTAACATGATTTGGCGGGCATAGCTATTCGTCATCAAGGCAAATGCAGGGAGTTTATATTGCTGAATGTCGGGCGTTCGTGGCAGACTCTCCAACGGGAAAGACTGTTGAGGGTGGACAACGCGGATGCACTGATTGCGACGCCGACACAATGGGCGCTATCGGGGCACTTAGACAATGGAGACTGTCGGTTCTGTCTGTAAGGAAAGGGACCGTTGTCGAGGATGAAACTCATGCGTTGTGGACTTGCATGTCTGATCAACGTCTTGCATTGACAATCGCAACGGCCAAGGTCGAGTTTCTACATTTACTCCTGCAACTCCGATGGTTTGGACACATACCGTATTGGAAAGTAGCCAGCTGTTGATGACGACCTTGGTTTGAAGGCGTCCGCAGCATGTTGCTCCTCGTTGCGCATGCACAGCCACCTATAAGCCATGACGCCAAGATTCCACCCATTATATCGCGTTACCGGGTATGTTCAGGTAAGACGCAACAATTGTGGTACATTCTATCACATTTGTACCATAGCTTGATATCCCGAACCTTATAATGATAAAAAATTGGCAGGACAGAGCACAAAACTGAATCCACTTTCAATTACGTATCCAATGTTAGGAGTCAACGTCGTCGCCGATCTGGACACCATGGCCGGTACGTCATTGCAGCCAATAATCCTGCCACTCAAATTGCGTAACAGGCATCGAAAATGACTTTGTGAAAATCCTGGGGTTTAGTGTGATGCCCGCAAATGATCCCGATGCTCCAGCTGGCCAGCCGAGTGCGGAGTGACTCAATCTGGACTCCACCTGCTATGACAGTGGACAATTTGTTGTCGCTGTGTACTTGAAACTCCGCTGAGCATAAATGCGCAGAAAACGTCGCACTGCAAAACGAAAGCTCCTCTCACCAGATGACGTCAAGTTCATGGTTCCTGCTGTCTTGTCTCTAGGACGTCCCTTTACTCGAATTGTGTTCAGAACAGAGAGGGGTATTCCAACATTCGAGTTCGAGACAGATGATACTCCGCATACTTCACCTTTTCCCGCTATCCCAGATGATCTAAACGGCATACCTCATATCTCTATTCACTCCCTTCAAGACTCGCGTCCCAAGCGGGCTTTGTACTGCTACCTTTGTTGACATGGTCTTCATTGACGACACATCGACGCATTATGCATTCAAACGCTATCCCGAGCTCCCTGACTCAAACTCGATTGATGATCTTCTTGCCCAAGTCAAGCTCCTTCTGAAACTGAACTCTTCACTCATGATCAAACCAACGCACATTGTTGTCGATGACTGTCCAAACCCTGTCTTTCGCGGGTTCCTCATGCCATACTCCAGCGGATCCATGAGAGAGCGTTCGTTGTACAAACATGTCAATGGAAGGCCGACTCCACTATAAGCGGTCCCTTCCAGATCAACTGGTCTCTGAAGGACAAATGGGCCTTTCAAATCGCAAGTGCCGTAGCAACACTTCATCAACACTCGTCCTTTTCCGGTGACCTGAAGCTGGAGAATACTTCTTTCAGATAGCCGTGATGTCTGATCGACGTGGCTCCGACATCAGGCTAGAATTTCTTACCCCTACATTTCTCCCGAGCTTCAAATCGATCACCTTGAGCTTGAGCTGACCGTAGCTCGTGCCGTGTACGCCCTCGGCGTCATGTTCTGGGTACTAGCAAAGGAGAAGTCTGAGTTTGGGAAACATGACATCCCTGACGGTACCTGGGAAGAGCACGACAGCATAGCTCCACCTTGGTATAGACGACTGGTGGAAAATTGCCTAGCACAAGACCCACACAACCGTCCATCTGCTGAATCTGTAGCAAAAGCTTGTATGTCTAATCATCAACTAGCTTGATACCGTATACTCCTTCCTTCCGTTTTTTCTTACATCTTATCGGTGCTTTTAAAATCCGCTATCGATATATGACCGCAGACAAACTTTGTTGAGTGCTTACCACTGGCATATTCCTTTTTTTGATGACTAGCTATAGGCTACCAACATCCTAAAAAATTGAATGCAACATGTTTTTTGGATACTCGGTCTCAATCGGACACTTTCACATTACTTCGGCAGACTAAGACGCATACACACCTGACTTTCGATGCGGGAGACCTTGACAAGAATTTCTTAGATGAACGCATTCCGTGCTGCCTTCACTTTAAATTCTGCTCCCTGAGGGTAGCAGAACTGCATTGATAGAAGCACCGCGGTCCTGTCTTTATTGAGATGACGCGGGCGGCTGTTGATGCTAACTTGGTACATTCTTGATTCGACTCGACCTGAATTCCAATGGAACATTGATCAGCTGTTCTGACTTTGCGTTTAGCTCGATACTTGTTCAATGAAACCATGCGACTAGCACGATCATTGACCAGTATGATCTCGATGTGTGCGGTGTGTTTGACTTCATGATCACCAGTCGGTATCATTCCTGCTCATGTGGAATATCAGCTCACTCTGCTCCCATTGCCATGGTAGATAAAACTGCATTTATCATATATCATCCCGCAAGACCTAGGTATCAGGAGTGTCCGACCATTACTCATCATAATCTTGTATACTGCACTCACTATACTCCACTGCGCGGGATTACATGTTTTTATTACTCGACTATCTGCGGGGATGTCCGTGGACTTCGAGCCTCACAGTCGGCTGAGTCTGAGCCCGAGGTCAATATAACTGCGTCGCAATGCCATCATATCGAACGACTCCATGGATCCATAATATCGATCTATGGTTCGAAAGCGAAGAGACTCCAACCTTGGGCTGGACATTTCAGCACAAGATATCGGTGCTCTTTGAAAACCCTCTTTATGAGATCCTACACGTCAATGACCTATAGAAGATAAAGTACGCGGTCTTCCCTATCGTCAGGAGCTGCCTTGCAGAGGCCGAGAAAGTGGGGTGTCAGACTGGTGGACAATTTGTGAGGACATGAATTAGACCAACCAAGCCCAGATAGGACCTGGGTGCTTTTAGTACTATTCAGAATCAAAACTATCATGATCGGGAAGTTCTCCCAGGAGATTCGATACCGGAAATGGAAATAGTTGAATAGCATGCGGGACTAGCGGTGATAGCTGTGCTTACTAATCAATGAATCACATCTATTCCTATCCTATCGAGCACCAAGAGGAGCTCAAGGCAGAATTTTAGATCAAGCTTTGGAACCTAAACACTTTATTTATTTTCACCTCGCAACATCGCGTCAATCGCGACGCGAATAAAAACAGAAAGTCTTGTAGGAATTCCGTCGTGCATCACGGGTGTTGCCCAAGCGTTGCCTCAGGCCTCAGGGCCTAGTCCTAGCAGTACCTCGGTCATAAGTCGTTCCCGTACACTCCAATATATACGTAGAGATGGCATTGAATGTTCATCTTCGTTGCCGCGGGAGAACTGATCTCATTCAAAACTCCGCTCTTACTCCGAATCGACTACCCACCGAACTGCACTAAGCCATACTTAAAGAAATAGGGCGACTATGGTAGCACTGTACCCCAGACGAGATGCTGTGTCTGCCCCAATTGGGTTCTGTTTATCCGTCGCTCGACGGAACTTTGCTTTTGCATCAACTTGCCGACTTCCACCTTCATTACAATCCAAGCCACCCTTTCTACGTCTACACTGATGAAGATAAGGTAATTCACGAAATTTCCCATCTTGAATTTGCGCGGGCTGCCCATCGTGCTGCCTACAGTGTCGACCACTTGTCTCGTCGTACTCCTGTTGCCCTGGTCGCACTTATAGACACTGTCCATTACCATGCACTCGTTATGGGCTTGATGAAGGCCGGTTACGTGGTGAGTAAACTTATCTACCTCACAGCTGCATCACGTACCTATGTTGTAGCCATTTCTTATCTCGTCTCGAAACTCGGCAGTGGCCATAGCGAAACTCCTTCGTGATGTCAACTGTTCTCAGATAATGACTACGTATACGACCTTAAAGTCTTTGGTCGAGGAAGTTCGCACACAAATGACGTCCAGCGGAGTTGAACTACAAGTCCACGAAGTGCCATCCCTTGACTGGATTTTCCCGAGACTGAGCAAAGAACAACTATCCGATCCCTTTGAGGAGTATTTACCTCGGTCGAGGCCGAAACTCACAGACGTAGCTTTCTATCTGCATTCTTCTGGCAGTACTGGATTCCCAAAACCGATACCCCAAACACAGATGTCGGTCCTTCATTGGTGCAGCTTTCGTGAGTCGTCATGTTTCCAAGTATAACATCTTCCGATAGGCTGAACAGAATGGCTGAATGATTTACGGTCCCATGTTCCGCCACTCCGAATCTCAGCATTAATACTTCCGCCCTTCCATGCCCTGGGTTTTCATGTTCAGCTGCTGGCGCCGCTCGTTGGTTTGCTGCCGATTGGGGTGGCTCCACCTGTCTGTTTCACTCCTGAATCTCTTCCACACATTCCTTCTCCTGGCAGCGTTCTTCACCATACAAAATTCACCAAATGCAATTCACTGATCGCAATTCCTACAGTACTGGAGATCTGGTCAACAGCACCCGACTCAGTCAAGTTCCTGCAAAATATGATTTACGTGGTGCGTTGCTTTCGCTCTTATTTGCGTTTTCTAATCGTTCAGTGGTTCGCCGGTGGATCACTATCCACAAAAGTTGGGGACTCTCTTTACAACCAAGGCGTTGTTCTTGCTTCAATCTACGGGGCAACAGAGTTAGGATGTCCCTGCCACATTGTCCCTGCCGATGATGAAATCAGGACAGGGGAATGGGAATGGATTCGATTTGATTCTCGAGCAAGCATTCAATGGGTTCCGCATGGCAATGATTTGTTCGAAGCCCATTTTTTGGTTTGTCACCAGTTTCAGAAATTAATTGAGACCTTACACTGGGCTAGACATCGATGAGGCATAAACTTACCATTGAAAACATACAGGAGAAGCCCGGGTACGCGAGCAACGACTTGTTCCTGAGACATCCGACCAAGCACCTTTGGAAAGTGTAAGTACTTTGTCTTCAAGTTTAAGCCCCTGTTATCTCGTAATTCTGTAGTGCAGCGCGCCTCGATGATGTTATTGTTCTGTCTTCGGGCGAAAAGGCAGTCCCTGGTCCGATGGAAGACATCGTGAACTGCAGTTCGCTTGTCTCATGTTCCTTGATATTTGGACGAGAGCAACCTCAAGTGGGCATCATCGTCCAACCAAAAGAAGAGCTCGATGCGAGTGACGGCGCGGCTGTATCAGATTTCATCCATAAGATTTGGTAAGTATGCTCCAATTATGTTGCCCAAAGTGCTCAAAATGGCATGCAGGCCAGCAATAGAGGAGGCGAACCGCACAGCTCCGGCGTTTGCCCGTATTTTCAGAGACATGATCATTGTGACATCTGCTCACAAGCCATTGCTCAAGAATAACAAGGGCATTGTCAACCGCAAATTATCGTTGCAAGCTTTCGAGGGTGAAATTTCGGCTCTGTGGGTCCTATGGCTGTTATATACTTGCTATTAACAATCACTTCTAGATACTCCAACATGAAGTCCAGTCACGGCAGTGCAGTTTTGGTTTCTCCGCCTTCTTCGTGGACAGTGGACGACTTAGAGGTGTGGTTGGCTGCACAATCGTCGCAGATCCAGGGTCGTGAAATAACGCTCCAAGGTGATCTTTTCGAACAAGGCTTCGATAGGTTAGTTTCTTTCTGCTTTTCAGCTGCAATTCATGCTGTCTCAGTTTGAGCACATCACTTCTTCGTCATCGTATAATCACAGCCATGCATCTTTCACCCTTTGAAAATGTACGCGCCGGTGCAGATCGTCTCAGCGTCGACTGGGTATACAGCCATCCGACAATCACCAAGTTATCCCTGTCGCTGAGCAAGATCCTAGGGCTAGAGTCTTCTACGGAGGAGTCTGATGATCTTCTGTCGATGCTGAAGAAGTACAATATCACGTCACCCGCCAAGGTCGTTGACCCCGCTCCGGCCAAACTGGATGCCCCCACCCCACGCGTGGTTCTGTTGACTGGCTCAACGGGTGCGCTTGGGTCTCATCTTCTATCCTTCCTCGTGCAATCCCCCGCTGTTCAACGTATCTACTGCCTGAATCGCCCATCAAGCAGGGAAAGCATTCAAGAACGACAAAAACAAGCGTTTCTTTCGCAGGGACTGGACGTTGCGTCGCTTTACTCGAGCAAAATTTTGCTCTACGAAGGCGACACCACGAAGCCTGGTCTTGGCTTGGACTATTATGTTTTCAAAGATGTAGGCTTTATTCTTTACCGGATCTTCACTTACCCGCTGTAAGATGCGTGCCACGGTCAACGTTGTCATCCATTCAGCATGGAGAGTCGATTTCAAACTCACGTTGCTGTCCTTCGAGTCACAAATCAAAGCTACAAAGAATTTGATCGACTTTGCTCGGGAGAGCGACTGTTCGATCTCTACTCGTTTCCTTTTTGTATCGTCCATCTCGTCCGCTCAAGCTTGGGATAAGACGAAGGGCGTCGTACCGGAAACGATCATCGAGGACATGAGCGTTGCAGTAGGGCTAGGTTACGGTGAGAGTAAATATGCTGCTGAGCGGGTATGTGGCCTTCCTTCATCTATTCCCTCATCCAAAATACTGTTGCAGATCTTGGGAAATAGTGGCCTTCAATCAACCAGTTTGCGTGTCGGACAGCTGACGGGTGGGTTGCCAAATGGCGCCTGGTCTACCACTGAATGGTTCCCTATCCTCGTCAAATCGAGTCTTGCGATTGGTGCCCTTCCGGCCTTTTCTGGAGTAAATAATCCAAATGCTCAATGTGGGTCTGCTAATTTCCGAAACAGGTTGTTTCGTGGATTCCAATGCACGATACCGCCAAGACCATCTTGGAACTGGCTCTAAGCGATGAGGCAGAACCTGTTTTGAACCTAGTGCATCCAAGGCCCGTACGTTGGTGGGATGTGATACACTGGGTGCGTGATGCACTACATAAAACACTTGCTCGCGAAGAGCTCCCCATTATATCTCCCAAAGAGTGGCTCGTTGCTTTAGAATCGCGAGCAGGCTCGGAAGATCTCGAGGCAATCGTGAGTTTTTTTATAGCTTGTGTCTTGATATTCTAACGCAGTGTCAGCCTGCTCTGAAGCTCTTGACTTATTTCCGAGACCTGGCTAATGCCAATACCGCGTTGAATCCTGATGAAGGGTGTGTAGAGGAGGCAGGCGGACTTGCTGCATTCTCGACTTGTAAGGCCGAGCGATGTAGCGAGACTATGAAGAACCTGAATAGACTTGGACCTGATTCTGCGAAAGCATGGGTCAAATATTGGCATGAGGCAGGTTTCATAGAATGAGAAGAAAAGGACGGTTGTAGGATAGTCGTACTACGACAAGCAGGTCAAGGTATCGCAAAAAGAGAAATATAACTAGAGCAATCAATCACTCATCCACCCATCTTTCTCGCCTTCCTCAGTGATCAACTCCAAATCCTCCTCCAAAAACTTGTCAACCTCACCAACTCTGCCTTCCACGTCGATTTGGGAGTTGTATACCAACCCGCCAAAAGCGCCTAAGGATCCAGGAACACCGCTCAACCCTCGTTGGAGTGGGGAGCGTTTATATGTCTGTGTTTGAGCGATAGAAGAAAGTCTGCGAAGACCTTTCAAAGGCGAGACACTCGGTATAGGAGGCCGCTGAGTTGAAGTAAAGGGGGGATCGAATGATTCAGGATGTGCAGTGAAATCTGGAACATCCAACTCGTCCACCGCATCATCCTGATCAGAGGAAGAGGAAGAAGAATCATCCCCCGCAATGGAACTAAAAGATTTAGCTTTCCCGCCATCTTGGCTGGCCACCTCGTCCTGATCGGCGATGGTGAGACGGATGTCATCCAGTTCCAGGTTAGCTTTAGCACCTGGAGCAGGATATCCACTAGGGGTTGGAGCATCTTGTGGAACTGAATCTAGGAGAGCGGCGTACAGAGGGTCGAAGGTTGGCTCCATGGGAAGGTCTATTGGACCATTGAGAGAGCGAGCTGAAGGAGTTGTGGCGCCGGACTTGACAGCTGTCTCAACACTCTTTGGGATGGCTCCAAGAGACTTTGTAACCTGTACCCCGGCTTCGTTGCGATGCTGTGTAGGTGTTTTCTGACGAGGCGTCATCTTCTTCTTAATAGATCCCCTTTTGATATGTAACCCTCCTGCCGCAAGGATCTCGGTCAAGGTTGGGATTGGCTCTTCCTCCTCTCCCTGCACCAATTTCGGGTGTTTGGTGACTGTTTGAGGTGGGCTGTCGTCCTCTCTCGTCCGTTTTCGATTGGCCTTCTCGATGAGAATCTTTTCCGGTGAGCTAGTACTAGAAACCGGAATCGACAGATCCCTGGCATGACCATACAACGGACTTTCACTGTTGATAGATGGCGGACGGTGACGGTTGTCGCGGGGTGTGGAGGTATGGAGATCAGACGGGAATGAGGGAGGATAAAAGTCCTGCAACAAGAGTTGGCATGAGGACAGATGATGAAGAGACATACAGCTTCTGAAATATCTTGAATACGTTTAGGCGGCTCCTTCTTGGGTTTCGCATTGACGGTGGCTCGCTTGACGACATTGAATGACAGAGACTGCTGTTTCTTGGGAGAGAGCCACTGTTTGACTCTCTCGGCAGGCCCGACTTCCTTTTCCCTCAGCATCTCCCACTTGGCCCACTCGTCCTCCGTGTTCGCATTGAGCCATTTCCCTTTCAATTCTCTCACTGCTTCCTCGGATTGCTGCGTATTGATACCCAACCACCGACTTCCACCTGCCGTGCAGCTCAGACGAAGCAGTTGCGGAATTTGGGCCCAACGACCCGAACACGGGTTTCCTTTCGATTCCGTGTAGATTTGCAGGATTTGGTTGCGCAAAGAGGAGATTCTGTCTCGGGATTCTTGGGAGTATTCTTGTACGTCCAAGCCCGAGTCGTCGATTTCTCGAGCGACTTGGGACAGGGCGACGTGTGTTCTGGACAGATAATCCAGATAGGCCTGTGGTAGGGGCTGCTGTGAACTGGCAGGAGAGAGCGAGGACAGGCTTGGATTTGGCGGGCAAAATACAGGTGTGTACAGAGTCTTGGCGGGCATCACAATATGGTACAAGGAGAAGACAAACTATGTCATGTGACGGCTCAACACTAGGCATATCAATGTGGCATTTTGGCTTATTTCGCATAGACATAGAGCTAAAGTACTCAATCCGAAGTAGCAGCCTTGACCCGTTTCTTTGCCACCGTGTTCTCTCTGCAAAATGAAAAATAAATCGCTTGCTCGCCGTGAAAAACCCACCGGAAGCCATTCTTCCATCTTCTACTGACATCCTTCAAATATCTCATTCGACCAGTCCCAGTTGTCTTTCGGCGTTTGGCCTTTTGTCCCCACTCATACGAGCGCAGCTTGGCAGAGGGATAGCCGCATTGAGCACACGCTGACCATAGTGTTCAGTCAATCAAGAACGACGACAACAGATCGTACTTTTGTGTTGTCGATGGAGTGCCCTGTTCCCACATCTCCTGCACAGTGTATGCGATTTCGTGTGGCGTTTACCAAAGGACGATGTTCCTTTTGTCTACATCAACGTCGTTAGCAGCGAAATACTTTTTTCGTCCGTCGTCATCCAAAATTTCCATCCAAATCCACCCATTCTGACCTGGAATTTCCTCCTTTTTGGAGTTTGATACACACGACGGGTTTCACGCAGACGAAGACACCAGCAAGGAGGACGTACTCACCATTTTTGATGAAGAGGTGGACGGCTTAGCTTGAGGTCGTGTTTGGTGTCACGTGGATTGTGGGACCTATCCGTGAGACGCGCAACATCAACTTGATTCGTCCAGAGTGGTTGCTGGATTGGCAGCATAACTCTCTTCTTGTGCTCTCCTCGTATAACTTACATACGGAAGCACCAATCTTCAGCGTAGATGTCTAAATTAGACTAATGCTGGCTAATGACGACGCGTGTCCAAACCAGGCTATTGCCCAGTACTATAAAACCCTCAACGCGTCTGCTCGTGACTCTGTTTATTCTTGTGCTTCTACCACCGTGTCCTCAAGCCCAGGACGTCAGATCAGCTGTTATACGTGCAAGGCCGCAGAAGTATGCAACCGCCTGACGATCTGTACGTGCTTGTCATCTCTCTGTCCAGTCTGACACGTACCCAGTTCTAAACAGAAAGAGACTGCGCCTGACGATCTGTATGTGCTTGTCATCTCTCTTTCCAATCTAACGCGTACCCAGTTCTAAAAAGAAAGAGACTGCGCCTGCTCCTGAAAGCTTTCTCGGGTTTGCTCTTTTTTTCACTTGATTAACGTTTTCCTATAGGATGAAGACGATGAGGTCAAGGAAAATCTCTCATCCAGCACTGGATCGGTGATCCCTTTCCCCCTCTGGTTGTCGTACTGAACCTTTCTGAAAAGAGTCGACTCAAGAGAAAGTCTACAGCGACTACTGTCTCTGATGACGATATTGAGCTGAGTGATGGGCCCGAACTGAGTGATGATCCCAAGGCTGAGGTTCGAGTCGCGTCCTTGTCGTCTGTCTCCTCTTCAATGACATGTTCTCAGGTAACAGCAAAGCGCAAAGCAAAGTCACTGAATGTACGTCGCCATCCCCTGTTTGCCTCTTCTCATCCAGGTCAAGCGGGACACCCCAGCTGCAAAGAAGAAAAAGGTATGTCAATACGACACTGTCTAGACAGTAACTAAGACGAGGATCAAAAGGCTAACAAAACCAGGAAGAAGAGAGTATGTTATACAATACTCAGTCTAGACGAAGCTGATATCATACAGAAGAGGGCAAGGGATCAGGAAGGCGGTATCCTGGCGGCATTTGGATTCAATATGAGTTGGGATGAAATAGCCGCCTTTTGTGAAGAGAACATAACCGATTTCAATTTTTGATAGTTGGTATCGTACACGAGCACCTTTCTTGGCAGTCAATGAGTTTTTTCATCCGCAGATATCTCTACGTTAAGCTGTTGATGTATCGCCTTGACTCAACATATGCATCTGGCTCAGAGTCTTTCGATTCATAGTAGGTGGCCCGAGTGTTGAACGTTGAACAGCTATTTGGAAGGCAACGACCGCAACACGGTCCCGTCGAATCTTAGTATCGCATGTGCCTTTGTCTCAGTCGTGGTTGGAGACTCGATCGACCTATCTGGCAGAGATATCGTGGAATAATAAATCGAAGATGAAAAAAAAGAACGCCAGGCTGTCGAGACTGAGGGCTGTCCACCAGCTATATGACTGCAGTTGGACTTGTCAGGAGATTTATTTTTGATCATGATATTTTTTATGTATGTTAGTGCCCCAGACCCACTACAGAGTGTGCTGGGCCACAGAGTGTGTTGATGTGGCTGAACTGAGGACTGCCAGTCCTCAGTCCCTGGCAGTCCTAGGCAATCTTCAGTTTAGGGGATGTAGGCCTGGTGAAGCCTGGGAAGACCCAGGAATGTCCTTACAACAGCATAGAACATTGTGAGTTTTTCCTACTGTCCTGGGCCATCCCCAGTTTTGTGGAGGACCAAGGTGGCTTGGGACTGATTCAAGCCTGTGCCACCTGTAAGGACATTGTTGACTCTTCCTAGGCTTCACCAGGCCCACATGCCCTAAATTGGAGACTCAGATTCAAGTTACCTATAATACTCAGGACTTCCAGGGACTGCCAGCACAATCCCTTGACAATCCCAGGGCCAAAAGTATTTTTTCCTGATGTGAATGACCACAACTTGCCATCCATTGATAGACTCACATATTAGAGTGGTATCGAAAATTGTAGGGGTGGCCCAGGCAGCCCACAAAGCGTCAAGAGTGCCCCAAGTCGCGAGGTGCGCGACGATGCACGTGACCGCAGAAAAAGGACTCTTGAATGAATTTTTGCGGCCACAACAGCTTGATATCTACTATACAAGTGTATGGGCAGTTGGAAAATAGATATGTCTCACATGCTTGCCTAAAAAATGCACAAGAAGGCTGAAATTTTGAGTAATTGACCAAGTACGCGAAAAAAAAGGCGGGAAACGCGTAGTTTCGCAGTAGAATGGTTTACAAGGAAGAAAATAGGAAAAATAACGATAAAAAGAGCCAAAAAAATATGACCTCTACCCGATTCGAACGGATGACCTTGTGCAGAAGTTCCAGGGTTCAGACGGGGTGGGAGCACGACCAGCGCAGCTGGGAGCCGAGAGAGGACAGACCTGTGCAAAAAATATTGCATCGAGGCGTGTCCCAGGGTTCAGATGGGGTGGGACCAGCGCAGCTGGGAGCCGAGAGAGGACAGACCTGTGCAAAAAATATTGCATCGAGGCGTGTCCTGTGCAATATCTGCATCGTGGTGTGTCTGTGCGTCGAGTACGTGCCTTGACCAATTCAACGAACAAACGTTTGATTCAAACTCGAACTAGATTTTGTTTAATCAAAACAGTCAGGCCTGTGCAAAATATTTTGCGGGACTAATACCATCACCTTTTTGCATCGGCCGACCGTGATGCGCTTCGTCTTCGAGTACTACCGTCGTGTTTGAAACTTTCGGTGACTGTTATTAGTGAGACATGTTGTGTGATATGGAACGAGGAGCGTTCATGTTGTATATCCTCGCGTTCATGGATTGCTGAGTGAAGTATCGCGAGCAATAAAGAGATTATTATACCATAATTCATTGCGAGCGAAGCGAAGCAATTACTGTTCACGTGAGGACAGGGGCAAAGTGCGCTGACAAACAAGGACAAATGTTGCGAGACACAAAAAACCCAAATTCCAGAGAGCACCTCTTTTCTCTGACGTATAAGCCTCTCCCGCATAGAAAATTGACCTGGTGATTTCAAATGTGTATATCTAGGCTCTAGTTCAATTTTGGGCTGAATAAATAAGTTTTAAACTGACTTTTTTAACATCTGGTGCCTTGTTGCTAAATGGCACGTGTTCACTTACTGAGACGCGTAGACGCGTCAAACATGTCAAGTTATTTCTTATCCTTATTCAAGAGTTAGGGCTCTCTCAGACATGATGCTTGTGGGGCCACTAGACTCTGCAAGAGTTCGGAATTTAGGTGGTTGTAAGCTGCAGGAACGAATTAGAGATTGGAACCGTAGATACAACAACAACAAATATAATTACTGACCCACCGGCGTCTCAATATCCTCAACACTTGCGAACTTCGAAGCGAGCACTCCGTGTCCACGACGGATCCTTGATAAGCGCTGCCTTTTGTCGCGTGATGGTCCCACGACGCGTCAAGTCACACCCCGTGACCTTGTTGATTATGGTCCACAAGGCAGACTCGATACACAAACGGACGAGCAAGCTCAGAGAGACGCTGGTCCAGCTGAACAACGACTCCAAATTTGTCAAAAGGATCACCTCTCTCACTCACGAAGAGCAACAGCTTTGGCGCAGACATTACCGTACCGTTCAAACCGATCTCACTGTCATCAGTGATTTGATCGACTCGCTTCTTATCAAACTCAGACTTGATGATGTTCCAGATGACGATGAAGAAGCCGACCTTTCTGAAGAAGTAACACAATCTCTGTGATACATCTCACTGACATGTCTCCAGGATGAAGACAAGGTACAGAAGCGCATCCAAGAGATTCTCGACGACCTCTCTCATCGAAAACTCCTTCCCATCAAAGATTTTCACTACATTCTATATAACACCAAAGGGACAACTAGCACCATCGAAGATGTTGGTTTGACAATCCTTGTCACTGGACACGCTCCAGTTACACCCGAAGAATGGGTATGCCTCCTCGATTCAAACACTGCTTCTTATTCCTCTTCAGGAAACATTCTTCCCGCCTTCGAATCTTATTGCTGTATCTGGACTAGCAAAGTTCATCGAACCTTTGGACACCACACTCGCCCCACCCGACCTTCTCTTGTCCCTCGAAACCCGCTTGTGGAAACTACAAACTCAAGACCCCATCAATCGTCTGTTGACTAGCATAATCCGAACTGTGGACACCCTCCGTTATATCATCCAATACAACAGCCTCACTGATAATGAAAAAGAGGCCTATAGAACCAGTTTTGCAAGCAATATTCTCAGCCCCAACCAAGGAACGATGGACGACTATGCAGGCCAAGTCCGACGTCTTACCGGAAAATTTCGACACATCGTTCGTGGTCGCAATCGCACTCTACTTCTTTACAATACGGTACGCAGCTTCCTAGCTTTAATCCTATCCATCTCCACCTTTCTAGCTTGGCGTCGCCACTCTCATACAACCAATGGTGTCCACCCAGGCCACCGGCTCTGGTGTGCCATCATGCTCAGCCCAGTTCCCTGCCGTTGTGGCTGGTGTCTTCAGCAAGCTGCCCGAAATCAGACTCACTGATCCCGACAACAATTCACCCCCCCTCCGTATCAAGGCACTCCAGGAAGAGAATGTACGCTTCGTCTTTGGACTTTTGACTGCTATTGCGCCTCAATCCTTCGTGTATCATGTCGCCGATTTCGTCCGTGCACACCCACCTACAATCCGAACGAACATGACGCTCATTCCCACAAGACGTACTCAAGATTAGATCCATTGTATAAAGTTAGTACCTACAAACATGACGCTGCTTCCCGCAAGACGTCCTCTAGATTAGATTCATTGTATAACTAGTTCAACTGCAGAAATTTTGACGAAACCGCTGGCGTCATGAAGGAAAGAGTCGTCCGAGGAGCGAAAGGAGATTCGGTTGGCTAATGAGAGGTTCTGATGCGATTCCAAGACCTTGACGACAGTAGATCAAGCGTGACGACGAGGCCATGCGGATCCCACTCGGTCAAGGTCTGGTTGCCTCGAGATATCTCGAGACCCTCACATTCGAGGACGAGGAGGAACACTTGCCTTCCGCAAGCCAGGATCGAATGTGATGGCTATGATAATGGCAAAGCGTATGGCAGTGGAATGTCTACGGCATCAGCAATCGAATGCTGTCAGATAGTTTGGGAGCGCTGGCTGTGCCAAAGTCGGCGAGCTTAACAAGGCCTCCATTCTGCGAATATCGTTGAGGACACGATGATAGTGAAGAGTGACAAGCATACCTCCTCGAAGTCTTCTACGATCCACTCAGCATTCTGTTGTGCGAGAGCAGCCTACCATGACAGATGGTCGGGACAGTGAAAGTACCAACGACTTTGGTGAACTTCTGGCCTGAGGGAGGGCTCTCGATGACAGCGCCAGACCAATTCTCGCTGAACTCTGCATGAGTAACGTTGGAGAAAGTTTCGCTGGTGATTCGGGGGTTGGTGCGACGAGCACGAGCAGCGACACGCTGGGCAAGGCGCGAGGGTCTGCCTAGAGCGGCATCGGAAAAGATCAGGGCAGTGGCAACGAGGATGCTGAGGAACTTTATGATGAGGATGAGACGGTCCTTGGAACGCCCAAAAGTCCAATGTCGATAGAGTCAAGTTGAACCTGATTTTATAGTGGAGTTGTTCCGGCCAAATGGATGCTACGGATGTTGCTTCGCAATGCTCTGCCGCATCAGGAGGTAAGGCCTCACCGGTAAATCGCATGGCAAAGTACCAGACCCTGTGAACATTAAACAACATCGCTGGCAAGGTTCCAAGACGTTGGATGGAGACGAGACTGACTTGTCGATATGCTCCGGCAGATGAATGTCGGAAAACTGCACCACCTAAGGTGTGTGTTGGAATCCTTGTTGCTGTAGTGATAGCAACAGGACCGATTCAGTGTTATTTGGTTTGCATATCAGGCGGGGTTCGAATCGTATGTTCAGGTCAGCAACCAGATGATCCCTAGGAAAGAGGCAAGATGGAAGTCAGACGACCCTCCGGACCCTCGTCGAAGGTACAACAGGCTGATGAATAGAAGAGATGCGCAATCAAGTCATCTGAGGAAGCCAAATGCCCCAGTACCCTGGTATACAGAACGTTACTGTCCACGTCTGCCGTGGAATTGGAGACTATGTCGGTTTTGCATACGTGGCGGCGTGTATGATGTGTTCGATATCTATAAGACAGGATATGTGAGTACCGGACCTTATTTGTATGCACTTGTATAGTCATTGGGTGTACAATAAGGACATTATCGGTCTGAGATGGACGGAGCGGTATTACTGGTTGTATAAAGTTAGGATGTAAACGAATTCGTGTTTCTAGTTTGGGAGGGCGACACTTTTGAGTTGATGACAACTCTTCTAGCTAGAGACATCCGTAGCACGTGCAAGGACGCTTGCATCGTGTCGGCTGTTCCTTAATGGGACCTTGTACTGGGTATTCCTCCTCCTCCTCCTCCTGGATCGAGCCTGACGTCAAGTCGAGAGGCCAATGCTGGCTAATGACGATGTGTGTCCGAGGCCATCGATCGAGCCTGACGTCAAGTCGAGAGGCAAATGCTGGTTAATGACGACGCGTGTACAAATCAGGCTGTTGCCCAGCACTATAAAAGCCTCGACGCGTCTGCTCATTACTTCGTTGACTCTTGCCTTACCATGCCCCCCAAACCCCACGACGTCAGCTCTAACTCAATCCGGGAAATGCTGCAAAAGGGTTTGCAACCACCTCCTATTATCGATGACATGTACGTGTCCGTTGCCTGTCTATCCCCAATTTGACGCGTATCAGCCGAAAAGCCAAACAAGTTGCTCAAAAGTACTTGGTTTCTCTCTCTCTCTCTCTCCGCTCTGACACGTCCCCAGTTCGAAAGATGCTCCTGCTCCTGCTTCTGCAAGCTTTCTCCGATTTGCCCTTTGATTAAAACATTTTTCCACCAGGATAAAGACGACGACTCGGTCAAAGAAAATGTCCCACCTAGCGCTGGATCGGTGATCACCTTCCCCCCCTGGTTGTTGTACTGATCCCTTTCTGAACAGAGCCGACTCAAGAGGAAAACGACAATCACTATTGCTTCCGACGACGACGTCGGGCCGTCTGAAAAACCTGAGGGTCGACCCAAAAGAAAGCCCACGCTCATTGTTTCTGACGACGATATTGAGCTGAGTGATGGGCCCGAACTGAGTGATGATCCCAAGGCTGAGGTTCGTGTTCCTGTCGTCTGTCCCCTCCTCAATGACACGTTCTCAGGTAGCGAAAACGAAGGGCAAAGCAAAGGCTACTGTACGTCACCATCCCCTGTTTGCCTCTTCTCATCCAGGTCAAGACTTCAGCCAAGAAGAAGAAGGTATTTCAATGCGACACTCTATATATGTCGACTAACACAAGATAGATCGCAACCGAGGACGACGACCAAGAAACCAACAAATCTAAGAAGCAAAAGGTACATTATGACACTCTACATACGTCGACTAATGCAAGACAGACCGCGACTGAAGATGACGATCAAACTAGCAAAGCAAAGAAACAAAAAGTACGTTATCTAACAGACCGACCTAATGCTAACTAACGCTATGATAGATTGATGACGAGAGCAAAACGCCAGCAAAGCCGAAAGGCAGAGCAGCGGCTGTAGGTCGTCGCAAGGTATGAATGTCCTTCACGCGAACTCACAGACTTAGCTTTCAAGTCTATGGTGGCTGCCCAACATGTGAGTCGCTTTCTTGCGTTGAACCAATTTGCTCAATCTGGGTAGACTGCAGAATATCAAGAATCACTGGCCAAGGCGTTGACTGGGCAGGCACCCTTCCCCGACAGCTCGAGCAACACTGCTCTGCATGTCTTCGTAGCAGCTTCCAAGAAGATTTCTAACGCAGAAGAACTCGTAGCTACCGCGGTCAAAGAAGCTTCTGATGTCTATGCGTCCCAATCCGAATCGGTCGTTACAGCGATGAAAGAAGTCGGGGCAGAGATTAGCTTGGAGCTCAGAAAGGCTGGGGTGCGCATTGCAAACGCCGTAAACGGTATCGCAAGCCACCTTGGCAGCGATTAGAAGGACTCGAAGGATTCGCATAGCATTGATATCGCCCCGTATCGGACTCGCATGATGAGAACTGTTATCCTTGTACGTACAAACCTGTAAATTATGGTCTAGAATGCAACTTTGTACGCTGTTCGATGACTTTGTGTACGTACGATGACCTTGTGGTAGTCTGGACACGTGAAATTTCTATGGCATATATAAACAGCATGGGTAGTACTGGGGCTATCATCTTTCTTCTTCCTCTTCTCGCTCACCCAGCTCCCTTCGACCCTTGCCTTTCTCGGTGGGGGTCCGCCAGCTTGCCTTGGGGTTGCCTTTCCTTTGCTCGGGATCGTCCAGATCGTCCAGCTTTCCTTCCTTCTTGCCTTTCCTTCGACCCTTTGCTCGCTTCCTTCTCGCCGTGGCTTTCTAGCTGTTCGATATGGTCAAGGCCAAGACTACCAATCAAATCCGTCAAGAACAGTTCCTTCGACAAGATGCCAACGCGGTTGCAGAACTATTTGCAATAATCGACGACGCCGCAGAGACCCACATCACAGGCTCTCTCAAAAAGGCCCAGGAACGTCTTCAGCTGCTGGATCGTTATACCAAATTTGTGGAAGTGTACTTCCCTGATTATGTCGATCGAGAGTGGGAAGATGAGAATCTCAACAGTATGTCTCATCAGATTACTCGATAACATGCTGACATCCCCGACAGAACGTCTCTTGGATTTCCTCACTCTGATCGTGGACCTGTCGAAAGGCCGCATCAAGGGCGAGCGTATGGCTTATTCCTCTCTGCGAGATCTTAGAAATAACTTACTCCGACTGGTAAGCCTACTTACTCAACAACGGCACTATTTATCTTTGCCTCAGTGGAGAGAAGCTAAAGGGGCTACTTACGCTCAAAATAGAGAGCGATCCGAACTTACACTAAAGGTAACATTGAAACTTCAGTCGTTCTGACTCTGACTTACGTTTACAAGTGGATTTCTACGCTCCGAGGATCCTTCGAGCTTCGCACAGAACCACTGCATGAAAAGACGATTCTAGGTTTTCACGAGTGTAAATTGTTTATCACGGCTTTCTTCACCGAATCCCGAGACTTTGACAATGTGAGTCGGCATTTTCATCGTCTACTAGTTTCATCGATCTTGCAGTCGATACAACATGCAGCAGCGTTGTCGTTGCAGCTCATCATAGGGATCCGGCCGTCGTCGTGCTTTTCTTCGAGAGGGCACAGAGATAAATATTTGTGTGTCAGAGTATGTAAATCATCGCTTTCGATTCTCCACTGACAACAGAACAGGACGTTCAATTGTTTCGAACTGAAGATAAACATGTCTTCTTGATGGTGATCACCGTGCGTTGGTTCAAAGGCCACATGCGTGGCCCACAACTTATCCTCCGATACACACTGCGATCTACCACTGATATACGTAACTTGGATGTAGACCCTGTCGGCTACTTCATCGCACTTGCCTTTCGACTCGGCCGGTTCAAAATCGAATACGAGACCATAGAAGACTTTTTCAACGGAACGGATCATCGGATTGAGTGGAAAGATGATATCCTAGATGATCCGTGGTTCGTTGCTTGTTCCCCGCGTGGATATGGTCTTCAACTGAAGAAGCCTATGCGGAGTGAAGCGCAAATTCAATATATGCAGAGGGCAGGCATCCAATGCGGGTTGGGTGGTGCGTCTTGACCTTTCTTGTGGCTGGTAATACATATGGTTTAACAGGTACCGAATCAGCACTAACCAGCTATGGTTTGCGCCGAAATTTTGCCACCAAAATATCGCGCGTTCTGTCCGAGGGGGATGCGCGCAAAGCGATGGGTCATGAGGCTGGGTCTGATACCTTGCAAATGGTTTATGACGATTCGCACCGGCGCCACGATTTTACCGGTCTCATGCTGAATGAGCGAACATATGGACCCGATGCGATGGCGGTCGATTCCCAGCGGTCCCTATACACGTATGTCTTTCTTCAGTCACGATGTGTTGCTCAATACCTCAGGATTGATAATTCTATGGCACCGAAGCTGAGTTTGGACGAACTACGCGTTCGCGTACCACTCCTGATTGCGTTGGAGAAACAGTTGGAGGACCTGCAGTCGTGTGTTCTAGCCGGTGGCCTCGGTTGGAAAAAACATATCCTGGTACATCCATCTACTCTCCCTATTTGCTTGTCTAATTGCTTTGCAGGACGACACTATTCTTGACGATGACGACGACGCTTGGACTGTCATGGCATGGACTGTCCGAAGAATTCGTCGGCTCACTACGACTGAAAATCAGGTTTATCAGCGCGAATGGCGAGAAACTCAACATGCGGCCGTCCGATCTCGGATGACTGTTCAAGAACTGACGAAACGCAAGCGAGCCATGGATACACTTTCGGTCGTGGACATTCTCCGCAACGCGAAAAACGAAGCTGACAAGCGATATCGGTTCCAAGACAACGACTCCGACGACTCCGACGATGATGACGATGATGACGACGACGAAGAGAAAAAAGTTGTCTTCAATATAGAAGCGCCTTGTTGGATAGATGAAGAGGGGGGGGACGACGACGACGAGACGGATCCTGACACGGAGATGGATCCAGACACGATCCGCCAACAATTCTTCCAGTGAGTCTCGTTAACGTCGTTTTCTGTAATTGATCTGCGGGCAGTGATCTCGTCAACATGCCCAACCGGCACGAGCCCGACTGGTCTTGCGATTTGTGCCTGCAGGATTGGACCTGCTCGGAGGAAGATGTGTCTCACAATTGGCGCTCCCACTACAACCTCGACGAACACAAAGCAAGTACCGTTCACAAACCCAAAGCCCGTGTTGAACGGATGATACGTTTGCTCGGCTGTTACAAAGGCGCCAAACAATTTGAATGTTCTTGTTGCGAAAAGCGTCTGCGCACCATTGGTGATTGGGCTGGGCATATGGAAGACCATCTAGATGAGCTCGAAGACAAGTACGTTGAATTGATTGAGGAGTTTCGGGCTGCGGAGGAGAAAGCCAAGTCGGAGGAAGGTGGTATGCTGGCGGCATTTGGATTCAATATGAGTTGGGATGATATAGCTGGCTTTTGTGAAGAGAACATAACCGATTTCGAGTTTCAATAGTTGGTATCGTAAACGAACACGCTTTTTTTGACAATATGCGTCTCGTTGATTCAGAGGCTCTTAGGAAGATTCAAGATTTGTGTAAGCTGAGGTCGCTGAGTTCCACAAGTTGAGTTCGCAGACTGCTTATATAATTCATGTCCCACGTGCACAGTCACCTAACGAATGCGGAGCTCTTGCCGACGAAAGGAGAGCTTGTTTTATCCCCGTAATTGAATAAATATGCTGCAAGAGGACATACAATGCGTTACCTGCCATCGTTGAAGCCCTAAAAAGGCTTTAAAAGCCAAAAAAAGATGACCTCTACCCGAGTCGAACGGATGACCATGTGGACAAACAGGATTACGTAAGCGATTACATAACCCCAGCTGGAATCACATATTCTACCACTGAACTAAGAGGTCCTGTCAATCAAGACAAACTTTTGACCCTTGATGACAACCCTCTCGATGCGAGACCGTCGAGACGTCCATGGTCTGGGCAGATTGGACGCCTGCTTCGTATAGCGCAGGCCCCGACCGTTCCGTAATGGGCCTCGTGTCGGGTATCCTATCCTATCCTATCCTATCCTAAGACATCGCTTGGCTGGCATTACCATCTATTCGCACAGCACCTCAAAACCAACTATACTCGAGCTCAACAAGTCATTATTAATGCAAATAACTAGTAGACTGCTTAGTTTCCAACAACTCATCAACCCCTGGGATATTCATTCCTCTGGGCCACTTTCACCCTGTTCGACCTGCGTACTTCTCCGATCAAATTCTGCCATATACTGACACTGGTTGGCTGAAAAAAATCCGGTTTTAGGAATGGACATCTTCACAGTGGACCGAGAAGATGGGCAGCCTGATAAAATCCAAACTCGCATTATACCGCTGTAGGCACCGCGGCTCCGATGACAAGTGCTACGTTGCGACCACTGCCCAGACTCTGATCAAATAGTGGGACCAAATTGACGTGCCAATCTGCGCCGGGTGATCCCTGAAGTGTGCGATTTTGCCGTATACTCGTCAATTCCTCCCTGCACCACCTCTCCCAGTCTAATAAAATCCAGCTTTCCACGAGTGGACCCACAAGACATCGAGTGAGATGTAAAGTGAGGAGTACGCGAGCCGGTAACAACGGTGGCGAAATATGATGCTCCCTCGGTTCGGTCGGAGGATCTAGAATTGTTTCGAGGAAGTTTTGTGTCTCTGCGGAATCTGGGGAGCGCACGAGCTCTAAAATGACCGGGTGAACACCCTTATCGATCGAGGAAGGACTGGAAGAATTTTCAGTCGAAAAGTCTGAAGGCAGCTTCCACGTCAAGCTTTTGGCTCGTTCCACCAAGTCTTCAAAGCTGATTGTCAGCTTATGAGCTACTGTACGCAAAAAAGTCTCCCAGTTGGCATAGACGCTCTTCGGTAGCTTTCCCAGGCAAAGGTGCAGCGCAGAATGCCCTAGTCCGTCAGGATCCTCGTGTGATGTCGGATGGGATATCGTCTGTTCCTCGTATATGCGCCTCCGAGGGAACGGAGCTTTCCGCTTTTTTTCTTCAATGTTTTCCTCTGGCAAGTCGAAAGAGTTTGGAAGAATGCGGCCAAGGATAGCTCTCCATACAACCTTCCTCAAACCCAGATGCCAGCTCGGGTCGTAAGGGTCCCATGCTGACGGAGTCTGAGTGGCAAGATGGTATGCCGAGGGTGGAAGGGGAGCTGCTTCAGTACGGGCAAGCTGAGCTAGTGCAGTTACCTCCGGGTAAAGGTCATATGTTTGAGATGAAGAAAGAGGGAAATCTGCAGGCCGTAGGAGGTTGTAACAGCACGGCACAATGACTCCGCCCATAACAACTAGTGAGGATGTCTTTCTCACTGTTTGAAGTATTGCTCTCATAATGTCGACAGACAGTGAACCGCACGCATGCAAACCCACAAAAAGTAGAGGTAGATCGGGTTTTCCTATGGAGCACAGCCAATCATGAGCAGCAGAGATAAGATTCTCTGGGGTAATATCTATTGTGACATGGGTGATGGCCGCACATGCTTGCCTGGTAGCGCCTTTTGTTTGATCAGCATCAGAGTCCAAGGCGAGTAGATGTGGGCACTGCAATTGCTCTGCAAGTGTACGAGTAAGATAAGCCTGGCCAGCACCAACATCTACTATTCCGATATCCCTGCCCGATACGCCATTAGCATGCAGAAAGTCTTTAACGTAGTCGGAGAACGCATAAATTTGCTGGGCTTTCTTTGGTTTCAGACGCGCTCGTAGGGTTGTAGGAGCTGATCCAGTGGAGTACGGCTCACGCGGAATACATTGGGCAGCAGGTAAGGGAAAATACGCAATAAAGTGATTCGGGTGCGAAGAAAGGATGCGGACAAAGTCCATAAGAGTCACGTGATTATACATTTTCACGATGGCCAAGTCGTCGCCCAAGGCGCGGTCCTCGACGTCTAAAATCTCAATTGCAAAGGTAAAGGGCGAAAACTTTTACCGAAATGCCAAACAAGTTGGCCGACTCAAAATGCTCAATGGCGGAAAGCCGGTCCGGGACAAGGACGGAAAAATAATCCAGGCTGCTGAATTTCAAAAGGGCGAGAGCGAGACAAAGCCTGGAAGAGTGCAACCAGATCGCAGGTGGTTTGGAAACACTCGAGTCATATCACAGACCGCACTGGATCACTTCCGCAGCAGTCTATCTACCAAGAAAGACGACCCATACTCTGTCCTTCTGCGCAGGAACAAGTTGCCAATGGCCCTGCTAGATGATGCCAAGAATCCACATCTACGCAAGGTATGTTGCTGTACATATGCTGCAGCAGTCTAACAGTTGTTTAGCGGCCTCACATTGTAGAAACTGAACCCTTTGGTGAAACCTTTGGCCCAAAAGCCCAACGCAAACGACCGAGAATTGATGCGGGGACCTTTGAAGAACTCGGTCAGATAGGAGCGGCAGCAGCTGAAGCAGAGACATCAAAACCAGGTAACGTTAATTTTGCGTGCCTATTTCTCTGACCAAGCCTCTAGAAGCCGTGGATTCTGAGCAGCAAAGGCATGCTGATTTCAATGAGCCAATCTACGCCAAGGGTACCTCGCGTCGTATATATGGCGAACTCTACAAAGTCATAGACTCTTCCGACGTTATTCTCCACGTTCTAGATGCTCGCGATCCACATGGAACATTATGCGACTCTGTTCTCGAATATATCAAGAAGGAAAAGGCCCACAAGCAGGTTGTCCTCGTCATTAACAAGTGCGATCTGGTACCAAATTGGGTTACAGTACGTACAAAGTATCGACATAAATCCTCGCTGACATAGTTGCCAGGCTCGGTACATTCAGCATCTTACGCCCCGCTTTCCAACTATTGCCTTCCATGCCTCATCGAATCATTCGTTCGGCAAAGGTGCCCTCATACAACTCCTTCGTCAATTTGCACAATTGCATTCCGACAAGAAGCAAATCTCTGTAGGCTTTATCGGATATCCCAATGTTGGGAAGAGTAGCGTAATAAACACGCTCAAAAGCGGCAAGGTTTGCCGTGTTGCTCCTGTGCCGGGAGAAACCAAGGTCGGTGTATCCTACACATCATTGGCGGCTGCTAACTGTGCACTGTTCAGGTTTGGCAATACATTACTTTGACGCGTCGGATATACTTGATCGACTGCCCTGGAATTGTCCCCACTTCTGCCAATGACACCCAGACCTCAACAGTTTTGAAGGGTGTTGTTCGTGTAGAAGCCCTGGCAACACCATCCGAACACATACCCGCTCTGATGGAACGCGTCAAACCTCTTTACCTTTCCCGTACTTATAACGTTCCCCTTCCCGACAAGGACAATCCAACACAAGGCTGGGAACCAGACGTGTTCCTTGACAAGTTGGCCCGCATGAAAGGACGGCTTCTCAAACATGGAGAACCTGATCTAGAGTCTGTCGCCAAGATTATGTTGAGTGATTGGGTTAGAGGGCGGATTCCGTACTTTGCACCTCCGCCTGAACGGCCCGAGGGACTAAACGAGATGGAGGCAAAGAAAAGGGCGAAAGATGCGAAAGGTAAAGGAAAGGCTACTGAGAAAGAAGATAATAAGGCCGAACTACCGAGGGTAAAACAGAATCTTGGATCGATTATGCAGAAGAACACGTTCCTAGGGGAGGATGTTCAGCCATTGGATGAAGAGGACGCTGAGGAAGATGCAGAGGTGCAGAGTGAAGGTGCAGACCGAGAGGAGGCAGAAGAAGAGGAAGAAGAGGAAGAATTGACATGGAACGATGTCTGGGATGGCATCAAGCCTGGGGATCAGGAATCTGGCCCGTCGGGAAAAGGTAAGATTACATCTCATACGGACTCATCGCTTATACCCTTCAGAATCACAATTAGAGTCGGAAGCGGACTCCGATACCTCAGGCCCCCAAGAAAAAGTCTCGCGGATGAAAACCAACAAGGTACGAGTTTATGCGACATTCGATGAGGTTCGCTGATTCCTCTTAGCGCAAAGCAAGCAACTTTTACACTAACTCTAACGTGAAGAACAAGAGCCGCAACAAGGCGGCATTGCTCAAATCGTTGCCTGTTGGGAAGAGTAGCAACGGACGGAAACGGAAGAGGGACAAAATGTGATTCCGCTAGAGTGTATTACCATTTTTGGACTTGCTTCAATGCGTGAGAGTTTGGGGGAACCATCGATATCCGTTTCTTTCACCTGAACCATCATGTCTATTACAAAAATCCACGCTCGTCAAGTGAGTGGAACGCAAAAACACTGCGTATTTGTCTGAATTTCAGATCTTTGACTCTCGCGGAAACCCAACCGTGGAAGTCGATCTGTTCACTGCTAAAGGTTTGATCGCGTTGTAATTCTTCATATCGTACCGATTCGGAATTGCAAGGACGCTTTCGTGCTGCGGTGCCGTCTGGCGCATCGACTGGTGTTCATGAAGCCGTCGAGCTTCGCGATGGTGACAAAAGCGCCTACGTTGGAAAAGGTAGAGCAACTCAAGCCGTCTGGGTCTCAATAAAATGTTTCCAGGTGTAACCAAGGCCGTATCTAATGTCAACGATACCATTGCTCCTGAACTCATCAAGTCTGGTCTCAATGTCACCTCCCAAAAAGAAATCGACGATTTGCTCATCAAGCTCGACGGCACTCCCAACAAAGGCAAACTGGGTGCTAACGCTATTCTGGGTGTCTCTATTGCTGTGGCGGAGGCTGCTGCCGCCGAGAAAGGCGTTCCTCTCTACCAACATCTGGCTGACCTTGCCGGAGTCAAGCCACCTTTTGTCCTTCCTTGCCCCGCTTTCAACGTCATCAACGGAGGATCGCACGCCGGCAACAAGCTTGCCTTCCAGGAGTTTATGCTTCTACCTACTGGTGCGACGTCCTTTACTGAGGCCATGAAAATTGGCACAGAGACGTACCACACTCTCAAAAAGGTCATCAGTGCCAAGTATGGTATCGATGGTAAGCTATTGCGTTGTTTTGACGTGTACTGACTGCGTTCAAGCCGTTAATGTCGGTGATGAGGGTGGTTTTGCTCCTAACGTTTCCGGTGCTGAAGAATCCCTCGAGCTGCTCTCTGAAGCCATCAAGAAGGCAGGATACGAAGGAAAGATCAAGATCGCTCTCGATGTTGCTTCTTCCGAGTTTTACAAGGAGGGCAAATATGACTTGGACTTCAAAAACCCCAATTCAGATCCTAGTAAATGGATCAGTGGTGTTGAGCTTGCTGACCTCTACCTGGGCTACGTCAAGAAATATCCCATTATCTCGATCGAGGATCCGTTCGACCAGGATGATTGGGAAGCATGGACCCACTTCACTAAGCAGAGCGGCATCCAGATTGTCGGTGACGATTTGACTGTGACAAACCCTCTGCGAATTAAGACTGCCATTGAGAAGAAGGCTTGCAATGGCTTGCTCCTTAAGGTATCGGTATTTGAATTCACCGACATGGGGTTTTGATTATCTTCAAGGTCAACCAAATTGGCACGATCTCTGAATCAATTCAAGCGTTCGTTTTGACTGGGTTTTTTTCTTTTGCTAATCATGATGCAGCGCTCAACTCGCTCAATCCGACGGATGGGGTGTCATGGTCTCTCACCGTAGCGGAGAGACTGAAAACACTGCGATCGCAGACCTCGTAGTTGCTCTTGGTACTGGTCAGATCAAGACTGGTGCGCCTGCTAGGAGTGAGCGTGTTGCCAAATACAACGCACTGCTACGAATCGAGTAAGTGGTTGGGCGTTCAGTGATGTGTCGTCTCATGTATGTCTCTAGAGAGGAACTCGCGAACACAGGAGCAATCTACGCTGGCGACAAAGGCTTGTCTGCTGGTCTGACTGCCCCTGCTTTGATCAAGAAGTAAAACGGACATGGCTGTGCGTCTCAAATTTTAAAATTGCTCATAGAATTGCTGTACTTAGTCGAAGCTCAAACAAATAAGTGTATCGTTGTGTTCCGGGGAAGGTTCTTAGTGCATTTCAACGAATAAGTATTTGAGGTAGATACTGTTGCAGTCTCAGCTTAGCGGCCTGCTGAACTGGTGGGTAATTCTAGTCAGCCTTAACCACAACCTTCACAGCCTCTTTGCTGTTCATCTTATCCAACGCCTTTTGGAATTCGGTCAGTTTGAATACATCTGTTACCATTCCGCGGACGTTCACTTTGCCACTTTCGAGATATTGGATCGCACGGGGGAAACAATTTGTCTGAGCAAACGACCCTATTATCTAACGCAATTTGTTAGCAGAGGACTGAAATGCGGGAAAGATTGACGTACGCGGATCTCTTCCCCAAATATCTTACTTGGACTCCATGTCACCAACGCCCGAGTGTCATAAACCCCGTACACCATTAGTGTCCCACCTCTTCTAACATACTCAATGGCCCTCGTTGCAATCCCCTCATTTCCAGTTGCTTCAATAACAACATCAAAGCCGTATGGATTGACTTCTTTCAGCTCCTTCCACTGCTTGATACTCGCTTCTGAGTCGTTTCTATCGATCTCAACAAACTCGTCCGCGCAGCGAAGAGATTTCGCTAAAGCAGTTTTAGGACCTCGATTTGCTGCAATGACTACTCGTGAGGCACCATTCTGTCGGAGGAGTTGAGCCAGAAGAAGGCCAGTTGGACCAGCACCTAGTATCAAGACCTCCGAACCGGGTGAGAGGTCAAGTCTGTCGAGTCCGTGGATTGCGCACGCGCAAGGTTCGACTAGACAGGCCTCTTCATCCGTTAGGCTGCTGTTCTGGGAAAGCTTGAAGACTTTGTAGGATTTGCTAGAGTTTGCCATGTGTTCTTAGTGCAGGAAAAAAGCATGGTACTGTACATACGCAGAGACGTATTGAGCGAAACCACCTGCGACAGTTACGCCTAGACTTTCAAAGTTTTGACACATGATGGCATTTCCTCGTCTGCAGAAGAAGCAGTTTCCGCACTATCAGCGAATGAATCGAGTTGAAGAAGTGTCAAGAAAGGTATACCGTTATTCCTGGGTCGACGACACATCGATCGCCTGGATTGAAATTGCCCGTGACGGATTTTCCAGTGCGGACTATGGATCCAACGATTTCATGACCGGGGATGAGCTGATCTGTGAGCAATATCGCCAATCTATCTGTACTTACTGGAAATCGGGTCAAGAAATCCCCTGCTGATTGTCATTTATAGCGTGAGTGATGTTAGAAGACTTTCCTTGGCTAATATGGTAGTCTGTGCCGCATATTCCGCAACAAGCAACTTGGAAAGCACATGAGAGGCGCAGAGAACAGCGGTAGGAGAGATGCCTTTGATCAGAATCTCATCGTCATCGATATCCGGAATGGGAGTTTGTATGATTTCAAAGTTCCTAACCTTGAAAGGTGTTAGTTTGATTTCAGACGCGTCCTTGATGGAACGCACACCGTGATAGTACACCGCGTCCATCAGAATGGTAACAAATCATAACAAACAAAAAAGGCACGAGGCCAGTTTGAGCTAGTTCGAGTCGGACATATGAAGGTGATGGTCCACAGCGAGGTGTCCACAGCTTTGACCTCGCGCCAAGGATGGAAGAGATCCTGTCGGTTCTGTCCACCGATGTGTCGAAGGGGGGGCTGAAGAATGCAGTAGCAGAATTTATCAAGTAAGCTACTCAACTTTCAACTTGGCCGGCATCATTCAACTGTACTTCGGCAGAACTGGCGACATTCGAAAGCTGGTCGTCGACTCGGCTCCACTTCTTGACTATGCTTCGGACCTGTTAAGCTCGTGATTTCCTCGAGAGATGCGCAAAACAGTCTTGTCATTGTTCGAGCCAATAAAGTCAACGACCAGCCTGTCAGGGCTCTCTTGGCCGTTATAATCACGCCTAGCGGCGGTGATATTGTACAATTTCCAGGACATCGCAGTCACAGCGCCATCACCAACAGCAGCACCCTCAGACAGGTTCTAGGAAATGCAGACTATGACAATATCATGAAGGATCTCTCAACGCCCTGGATCATGGCAGTGATGGAACTGTTGCTTCTGGAGCTTGTAAGGGTCAACCACTTACATTATCATCCCTCTGAAGTGTCATCCAAGAAATTGTATCACACCGGACCTGAAATCGCTCAATCGTCACCTTGGACCTCTTTGTAAAACATATGGTATCTTGCCTCCGTCTTTTTTGATCCATGATGTCGAACGAGATGGAGAATTCCCTGTGAAAGGCGGCGGGTTTGCAGTTAGTTGCCCTACGATTTACTTTCACCCCTCTAACGTGCCTAGGATGTTTACAAAGGCCGAGTCGATCAGCAAGTCGTCTGTCTAAAAGTATTACGGTATTTTAGCAGCTGCACCGCCACAGATCGACAGAAACTGGTTAAGGTAAGTTGGCTTCAACCGCTGCAAAAAAGACATATTTGAGGATGCAGACATTTTGCCGCGAGGCTCTCATCTGGAAGCAGCTTGACCACCCTAACATCCTCCCGTTTCTTGGTGTCGCCGCAGATCTTTTCCATCCAAGTTACTGTCTCATTTCTCCCTGGATGTTTAACGGCAATATCAATGAATTTCTGCAGCAGAACCCAAAACATGATCTCCAGAAAGCTGTAAGAGCAACCTTTTGATGATATCCACGATCCCACTTGTCCTAGGTTATGGAAATCGCTGAAGCAATGAAGTATTTACATGGATGCGATCCTCCTGTAGTTCATTCTGACATTCGCGGAGTAAGTATCAGTCAAACGTATATCGGATTGACCTGAAGAGCACCTGGAGACCAATGTTTTAGTTACTGACGATTTTCGGTGCTGTTTAGCTGATTTTGGTCTTACAAGCGTAGCCGAATCCCAGCCATCAAGCACATCTAAGAACATTCCCGGTAGCGTACGATGGATGGCACCAGAATGTCTTCAGTTAAATGCTCCATATACAACTCTACCATCAAGAGATGTTTATGCTTTTGCTTGTACTGTTTTAGAGGTATTAGTCCTTTCTTCCCCGTCAAAGTAACTCATCCGGCCAGATCTATACCGGCAAGGCCCCCTTTTCCTTCTACCGAAACGACCTTGTTGTTCTCGTTAAGATCTCGGAGGGTGAACGTCCGCAAAGCAATCATCTGCCACCCGGAAATGGTGTTTTATCGTCCCTCCTTGAAGATTGTTGGCATCGGGAACCAACTTCTCGTCCATCTGCGGCAGCTATTTTACAGCGTCTCCAATACATCACTGTTTTTCATTCGCTGTATTCTGAGCCTCAAACACAAACACAAATGATGCTTCAGCTCTGCACAGCACAGCCAGGTGTGGAGTGTACTTCGATCATCGGCTTTGATATCTTCTCCTGGGTACTCTTCTCCGCTCCAGACGTTCATTTGAAGACACTGGAAAACATGTGGGTTGACCAAGTAACCAGACGTGAAGCATGGAAGGATATAGTTGCTAAACTCACCGCAGAATGGGAGCAGCATAAAATCTTTGCGAGTGGTTGTATTGTATTCATCGAAGTCTAGTTAACCTTTTGCTACAGGGAACCATCCTCTTGACCACCAATACTGCATTCCTTGCTATTCCAAGTGCCGATGTCAATGACCCTGGTCATCGCGTTGGGAAATTGTTGAGTTACTTGTCAATTATTGCTGGTCTCGGGTGTATAATGCTGGGATCACTACTCCATTGGCAGCATAAGGCAAGAGGTTACAGCGTTACGGATGCGGTGAGCTTGAACAGACTAGACTCTTTTATCCCTCAACTTGTTTCTTTAGCACGAGTTTCTTACCGATCAAAATAGAAAACATGGGTTAGAAGCTCTGGCTGTTATGTACAGTCTGCCATACGCATTGTCAATGTGGAGCACGAACCTCTTCCTGGCTGCTTTTCTCGTGATGTGTTACGTCTCAGAGCCCGACACATGTACAGCATCCATGACTTCAGTAACAGCACCTTTAAATTCAATCTAATACTTTTAAATATTCGTACACCACCGAAGCAGTTATGTTGCATGCATTCCGGAATGTTGAACAATTTGCAAGGTATGGGTCTGGTTTCAGATGGGATAGTACACCGCATCCATCTAAGACTAATTTGACCTTTACTCGGAGCATTTCCCCAGAACTGCAGACGCGAGCTTGCCCCCCTTTGAATCGCTGATCTCGCAATCCTATCTGGCCTTTTCTCCAGCACTGCGTTTTCAGTCAGTCGTACAAGTGCTCCAAGGAATGAGAGCTTTTAGTGTGTAACGTCCACAGTGGCGATCTCTGAGACCAGGCGAAAACATCGCCATTGAGGCTATCTTCGGAAATAGCCTACGAGGAGTGGAACGGGCGGGGCTCGGGAATTTCAGGGCACATTTGAATTGAGTTCTCATAGACGAGTCTAAGCTCGTCGCTCTTGAGAGTGGCTAGTTGAAATGCAGGCAATGGCCATAAATTTATTCAAAGGGGGAAAGGTAGAAGCTCGGGAGTTGCGAAGAAAATGTCTGCAGGATAGACTCAGAGTCCCATGCTTGCCGACTGTCAACGTCGTTTGCAACTAGCCTCGAGAGACACGTGACATGACTCGTTCTGTCTTGCGTGCAATTATGTCTGCTCGTCGTGCTCACTCTGCTTCTCCCTCTCCGCGGGTTTCCAAGCGACCAAGGCTTAATCATCTTACCCCAGAAAACTTTAAAAATGGAATCTTTCTCGCCCCGATGGTTCGCTCTGGAGCCTGTAAGCTCAGCAAGATTCTCAACGTCTGTCTCTGACGCTCAGTCAAGTACCGACCCGACTTTTCGCATTAAAGCATGGCGCTACACTCGTATGGGGACCAGAGACAGTTGACAAGGCCATACTACACAGTGAACGAGTAGTCGATCGTAGGTCCTGCCCAACTTCAGCTTCAAGCTTGACTTATCTCTGCCCCAGCAATCTCTGGAACGATTTCATATATGGGCCAGTCAAAACCCATCTTTCAATGCCATCCAATCGAAAAGCCATATCTTATCTACCAGATTGGTTCAGCAGATCCCGACCTTGCCGTGCAAGCTGCCAAGATGGTAATGAATGATGTCTCAGGCATTGACCTCAATTGCGGCTGCCCAAAACCCTTTTCCACTCACGCAGGCATGGGCGCAGCTCTCCTCACAAATCCTGATCTCCTCTGTTCCATCTTGACTGCACTCCGAGCAGCTATGCCTCCAGAAATCACAGTCACCGCCAAGATCAGACTTTTGCCTTCCCAAGAAGATACACTCAAACTTGTTGAACGGATTGTTAACACTGGCATTAGTGCGCTCACAGTGCACTGTCGGACAAGAAACATGCGAGACAGGGAGAGTGCCAAAATCGAACGGCTCAGAGAAATAGTCGAATTTGTAGAAAAGATGGGCAAGGGCATTGCGGTTGTCGAGAACGGCGACTGCACTGGGTTTGAAAGCGCCAAGAAAATTAGAGAAATTACGGGTGAGTCGTCTCATTATCCGTTGCAAGACTATAATCAGACCATCGTCACTTAGGCGCACATTCTGTCATGATTGCCAGAGCAGCAGAAGCCAATCCGACTTGCTTCTCACCAACCCCCCTTATGGACATGGAAGAAACCCTTATCCCCTCTTATATTCGCCTGGTCCGTTGTCGGTCTTCTCTTGTTGCCCTTTTAAATGAACTATAACAGGCGCGATATATTCAAAATCACTGGGCCCTTACCAAGTTCTGTGCAGCCGCATTCAAAGGCTCACACCAGAACCACACCAAAAAGCATCAAACGCAAATCCGTGAAAAGATTGTTGCTGGCCGCTCATATGAAGACCTGGAAGATCTTGTGGGTTCCTGGTCTGGTGAAGAGGAATTGAAGGAAATCGAAAAGGCTCTTGAGGCGAGACCACCACGAGCACACATACATTTGGATGAAACCCCTGATCAACCATCACGAAGTCCCCTTTTGGTCTTTCCTCGATCCGCGGGAGAATATGTTGTGCCAGATGTCGTCAACATCGTATCCGGAGTGCTTTCAGTAGACCGTTCGATAGCAGTGCAGTGACTTGTGTATATATGCATCCCATTTGGAGAGAACATTCTTACTCCTTACCTAGATCTCATCGGCTTCGAAACAACGTGTTGTACATAACTGAGGGAGCAAGTGGTTTCGGACCCCAAGGGGCAAATGAATCGTGAAACGTTCTGATATGTTCTTTTAAAGCTGTTTCTGCGGCCGAGAACTTGAAGCAAAGGAAGGACGCGCAGAATTTGCATTTGTTCGCGACCTGGGGCTAAGAAACGCGTTTTGACGTGTTTTATATCTTAGCGACAAGTTTCAGAACAACCCCGTGACAGCTGCCAAGTATAATCCTGTATGCTTGCAAGAGGTTATGCTACATTATTTTCATATTTAATGGCGGTAGGCATCTGTAGGCACTTGCCTTGGTACTGTCTCCACTCGTCTTCATCGCCGCGAGACTTTGAAACATCACCGTGTTCTCCGAAATGTTTCGGGCCTACTTGTTAGCACAACTCCTTTGAGCTGCCTATATTATAGAGGTTCAAATCTGCGAACGTTAATCACCATCTCACTTCCTTTGTCATTTCTCCGCTTTTCAATTCGAGCATGTGGCCATTCAGTTCTTATCCTTCCTATAATGCAGCTCAAGTTGGCTCAAAGGGCCCAGATGCATCCTACGACTATATCATTGTTGGAGGTGGGTGGGTCTTACTACTTCAACTACTAGCTATATTTCGTCGGAAGGAGGCACTGCAGGTTGCGTCCTCGCTTCTCGGCTGTCAGAGAACCCCAAAACGAGCGTCCTCTTGATTGAACGTGGACCTGTCGCGGATGATTGGATCTCCAAAGTCCCATTACTCTCAGCCAATTATTATCGTTCTGGCGCTCCTGCTGCTATGTGGAAGGCCAATCCTATTGCGAATGCCAATGGGATGGTTCTTAATGTAGTCCAAGGGGAAGGCCTTGGCGGAGCCTCACGCATAAATGGAACTGTATACACCCGAGGCATCGCTGACTATAACAAGTGGAAAGAGATGGGCTGTTCTGGATGGGGCTATGAAGACTTGGAGCCCTACTTTTGCAAGTCGGAAACCAGCTTGGGTCACCCTAATTCTCCCCATCGAGGAAAATCGGGTCAGTCCTTTGCTCGTTCTTTACGCGTTTATCTTACAACTGTCCAGGTCCGTGGATCAATCAAGTCTTCCCGAAATTTGGCTACAACTCACTTGAACGGTGAGTATAATAAAACGAATGAATGGCTGTCTAAGGGCTTGCGTTAGCGTGAGGTCTGCTGTACAAATTCTTGGGATACCTGATATCGAGGACGTCAATTCTCCCAGCGAACCAGCAGTTTGCCATGTCAACTTGGACTTGGCTACCGACGAGAAAAGGCACAGAGCCTCCACTTTCCATGCCTTTCTGCCCAGACATATTGTGGCGGCTCGAAAAGCCAACCTGACCATATGCTCCGACACGCTTGTCTTGCGTATTCATTTCTCCCAGGCGGACGGTTTAAAACCTCGTGCCCTGGGGGTGTACTTCCAAACAGCGAACAACTCCAGTGATGCCAAAACTTATTATGCTGGTGCCAAGACAGAAGTCGTCCTGTGTGCAGGTGCTATAGGATCTCCACATCTTCTCATGCTGAGGTTTGACTTCTATACCCTGCACTTACTGAACTTGACGTAGTCTCCAGTGGTATTGGTCCTGCATCTCATCTACAAACAGTCGGTGTCCCCGTTTTGAAAGACTTGCCTGGAGTGGGCTCTTACTTGGTCTGTTTCTCTCTTAATGCAAAGCTACGCACTCATTTGCCACAAAGCGCGATCACGTTATCGTACCTGTCTCGTTCGAGATACCAATGGAGGACTCTATGCATGTTCTTCGTAATCGTCCCTTGAGGGCAGTCTGGGAGCTACTACGCTACCTGACGGTCGGCAACAGTCTCTTCAACATACCTTTCCTCCAATCGTCAATTTTCGCCCGTTCCAGTCTCTTGAATAAAAATATGGAGATTTTGACTGGGAGCCTCGACTCGTCTTTGTTGGATGCCCGCTTACCAGAAAACCTCCCAGACATCGAGATTATGCCAGTCCCTCATCGTTCAAAAGATGCGGAACACGATGAGTTAGATTCCAAAGGCGTATTCACCCTCTTAACTGCCTTGTTGCAACCTCTGTCGTTCGGTTCCGTTCGGCTCGCTAGCGCCGATCCAACTTGTCGTGCTGCAGTAGACTTGGGATTTTTCGCTCGTACTGAGGACTACACCCGCCTCCGCATTGCCATTCGTTTTGCAAGATGCATAGCCGAGACCATGCGCGAACAAGGCTATTCCATCAAAGATCTGAGGGTTCCAGTGTCAGATAGTGACGCTGATATTAGGGGAATTCAGATAGAGATTCGGCGATAGGATTCGACAAGGATTCGGATGTAAGTCCAGCCCGGATCCATAGTTTATTTTGATACCCCCCGAATTTGAATCTCGGATTCGGCTGTATTATTTTTAGTATGAGGCTGTTGCCGCACTCCGGCAACTGATCAAACTCCGTTGATTCGCCTCAAACCATACCATGTATAACACAGAGGCAACAAGCAACTGATACACTTTATGAAGCCTCTCTTGTACAGCTGGTAACAGGTTAGAAAGTCAAAGATGCACAACAAGAGGTAGGCCGCGCTGCTTAGTCATCTGTGTGATGCCGACGGAGCTGCCGAATCCCAGAATATGACACTTCACTCTGAATCTGAAACTTCGCTACTTTATATATTGAATCCGAGATTCCGAATCCTGACGAATCCGTGTCGAATCCGTCGGGAATCCTCTATCTGAATTCCCCTATTGACATTTATATTCGAGAAAAGGTGCAGACATCCTACCACTACACATCGACCTGTCGCATGGCACCCGAAAACGATTCTGACCATCCGGGCGT